>JAOWBP010015255.1:0-24197 GCA_028571105.1 Tragopan temminckii | reverse complement strand
TCATCCCACTATGGCAAAAGCCATAACTCAAACTGGGACTCAGACTGCCAAAGGAGCATCAAAGAATCTGTCAGTCCCACTGATCACAGAGAGATCAGTGAAGAACTTCTTAGAGAACATTCAGTTTGCTTACCTGTCCATAAGAACTGCTGCTGATAGTGTAGGTTGGTCCACCCTAGCAGAAGGAAACCATTTGGTTAGTATCCTTTTATAAGGGACCATTTTGCTTTAGCAAAAGCAAACAGCTACATCTTAAAGCAGTGCAGGGCAGAATCAAGAGCCACAATTTCCTCCCGGACATCACAATCATAGAATCATTAGAGTTGGATGTGACCTCTGAAGGCCATCTAGTCCAACTCCCTTGCAACAAACAAGGACACCACAGCTAGATCAGGTTTCCCAGGGCCTTATCCAGCCGTGCCTTGAAAGTTTCCAGGGACAGGGCATCAACCACACCACAGGGCAACCTGTTCCAGTGCCTCATCACCCTTCCTGTAAAAGATTTTTTCCTCATATTCAACCTAAATCTACCCTCCCTGAGCTTGAAGGCTTTTTCCCTTGTTCTATCACCACAGACCCTGCTAAAGAGCCTGTCTACTTTTTTCCTGTAGCTCCCCTTTAAACACTGAAAGGCTGCTATCAGGTCACCTGGCAGCCTTCTCTTCTCCAGGCTGAAGAGCCCCAGTTCTTTTAGCTTGTTCTCACAGGAGAGTTGTTCAACTCCATGGATCACTTTTGTGGCCCTTCTCTGGATGTGCTCCAACAGATCTACATCTCTTCTGTACTGAGGACTCCACATCTGGATGCAATACTCCAGGTGAGGCCACACCAGCCCATAGTAGAAGGGCACCTCCCTTGACCTGCTGGTCATGCATCTTCTGATGCAATCCAGGATGGCTTTCTGGGCTACCAGGGCACATCACTGGCTCATGTCCAGCTTTCTATACACCGTTACCCCCAGGTCTTTTTTGGCAGGGCTGCTCTCAATCCTTTCATCCTCCAGTATGCACTGGTAACGGGGTTGCCTTGACCCAGGTGCTTGTACTCGATTTGTTGAACCTCATGAGGTTCACCTAGGCCCACTGCTCAAGTCAGCCTAGGTTCTTCTGAATGGCAACCCATCCCTCTGGTGTGTTGAACACACCCCACAAGCTTGGTGTCATCAGCAAACTTGTGGTGTGTGCCATTGTCAATGACACTGATGAAGATATTTAAGAGTTTTGGCCCCAACACCAACCCCCAGGGGACACCACACATCACCAGTCTCCATCCAGAAATGAAGCCACTGACAAACTCTCTCTGGACTCAATCCTTCAGTCAGTTCTTTGGACATCAAATAGTCCACCCATCAAATCCATATCTTTCCAATTTGGAGAGAAAGATGTTGTGGGGTACCGTGTCCTTACTGAAGTTGAGATAGATGACATCAGTGGCTCTTCCCTTGTCCTCTGAAGCAGTGACACCATCATAGAAGGCCATAAGGTTGGTCAAACAGGATTTGTCCTTGGTGAAGCCATGCTGGTTCTCCTGTATCGCCTCCCTACTTTCCATGTGCCTTAGCATTGCTTTTAGGAGGATCTGTTCCATGACCTTCCCCAGCACAGAGGTAAGACTGACAGGTCAGTAGTTTCCAGGGTCATCTTTTTTAGCCTTTTTAGAAATGGGTATGATGCTTCCATTTTTCCAGTCACCAGGGACTTCACCCATTTCCCATGATTTTTGAAAAATCATAGAGGGTGGCTTGGCAACCACATCAGCCAATTCCCCTAGGACTCTTGAATGCATCTCATTGGGACCCGTAGCCCTGTGGATGTTCAGATTCCTCAGGTGGTCATGAACCTCATCTTCACTTACAGTGGGAGGGAATGTTACTTCCCCAATCCCCTCCAACCAAACCAAATGTTTGAGTGCCATGCGACGAGCAGTTATCAAGGAAAATGGAGGCAAAAAAGTTGTTAAGTACCTCAGCCTTCTCCTTATCTGTTGTTACCAGCCTGTCCACGCCACTCACTGTGGGGGGAATACAACTTCCTGGTCTTTCCTTTTCTAGTTGAGGCACCTGTAGAAGCCTTCCTTGTTCTTTTTGGCATTCCTACTGAAGTTCAGTTCAAGCTACCCTACCCCTAAACAGCCTAGCAGCTTCCTTACACTCTTTCCACAATATCTGTCCTTGTTTGCACTGCCTGGGCATTTTTTTCTTACTGTTCAGCTTGACCAGCACAATGATGCTGAATGGAATGATTTCAGATGCCAGAATTCCATACAAATAAATAGGATGTAGATAATTTATAAACATAAGAACATACCATCAGAGAAAAAGTTAAAATTTGGACTGACTGATAATGCTTTTGCAGTGCCATAGAACGCAACTATCTCAGATGCTGAATACTGGCTGATCACTGTCTATGCTTACCTGGCCATAGGAAGTACCTCCTTGTGGCTGGAAGACCTGTAATTAAAGAAATCAATTCAAAATTATTTTACTTGTGAGGTAGATGCGTCTTTCACTTTTATCTCTTCCATGGAAAAAGAACAGAATAAGACAGAATCTACTGTTTCTGAACTAGAATTATTTTGATATATGTTATTCAGGATTAATTTCCCAGCATACTTTACGTATCAAACAACAATCACAGATTAGTTTTGCATCTCAGATGAGGTGCTAGGCTTATGGAAGCTCTTCAGGACGTTCAAAGGGTGCAACACTTTCTGGATGTTTCTTTTGCCTGTGGATTCTCAGAAACTTTGCTTAGATGGCCAATGGTAGCTGCAATGCTGACACATGTTAGGATTTTTGATGGGGCTCTGTTGTATAATTCCCTTCCTCTTCGGGGAAATAAAGGTGGCATATATAGAATTAGCAAAAATTCCATTAAAAATATAGATTAATATAAAGAAAACAAAATGATGTAGTTAAAAGTAGTGGTCAAACAAATTAGTCAAGGCTGCTAATATCCTTTTAAAAACTTTTAGTAACAAAGACACCAAATAATTATTAGCTGCTCACGTAACGTACCTTCAATACAGTATCATAAAAAAGGAAATGTTTCATATACGAACACAGCTGTGCCACAGCTGTCTGGGAGAGTTATGAAGACAGGAACTGACAAAACAGATTTGAAACACCTTCTATATTTCTCCTACTTTGACATAAATTGTAGGAAAATTTATATCTACCTTACAATGCTTTAATTCACATATTAACAATAAAAGGACATATCTTAGAGCTGAAGGCTATAAGATCAAGTCTGCCTGCAGTGGAGAACCTCAACCAATGTTTTGTAACGCCTTAAACATTTCTTTGTTCTGTGATCAAAGTGGACAATGAAGAACTGACTATAAGTTTATCTTTTACCATGTCAATCAGCTGGAAGAGAAACAGCACCGAGGAAAATATTTATACCATAAATTTTCAAATTTCATGTCCTTTTAAAAGATTAGAAAGAGACAGGAACCCATGCTTTTGCAGACATCTACTGAAAAAAATAAAACTATCATTTTCACAATAAAAGTTTTGAAATGGATTTGGAGATTTTTTTTAGAACTCAAACAGAAAAGAAACATCACTTTAAGTGATTTTAAGTTCTGCAGTGCCATGAGACACCCCTTTCTCAAATACTATATAATGACTAATGCTTACCTGGCCATAAGAACTGCCAGGTTGAAGTCGAGAGATCTGTAAGAAAAGCAAGAATCCATTTGTAAATAATGCTATAGATTTAGCAAAGCTACAGCAGAAAAAAATAAAAACATTGCCCAGCAGATATCCTCCGTTCTAAATTCTGTTTTCCTATATGGTAATCCTTTGAGATAACCAAAAACCAAAAACCAAAACACCAAGAAGGAAAAAGCAGCAAGTTTGCAAAAAAACGCTCAGACCAACAAACAACCAATGTTCTCTTGAAAGGCAGATCCCTATAGAAAAGTTCAATACATTTCAGAAAAAAAGCCTCACCTGGCCATAGGACTGGCTGCCTCGGGAACCCTTTAAGAAAGAGAAGACAATGACCACCTTGTCAAAGAACGTCACTGTTTTATAAGGCTTTTATAAAGTGCATAATGATTATGCAAATACAGCTGGACAAAGGTTTCCCAACAAGGCTCCTCCTGAGCCAAAGGGGACAGAGTAGAACACTATCACCTGCACAATGTATCATCCCACTATGGCAAAAGCCATAACTCAAACTGGGACTCAGACTGCCAAAGGAGCATCAAAGAATCTGTCAGTCCACTGATTACAGAGAGATCAGTGAAGGACTTCTTAGAGAACATTCAGTTTGCTTACCTGTCCATAAGAACTGTTGCCTGGGAAGCCTGGCCCACACTAAGATAACCTTATGCTTGTGCTATCTGTGATGCCTCTGGCATTGAGCTCCAGAAGTCAGACCTATCCTTGGTCAAACTTCTTCTCACTACTTGCAGTGGTATAGATAATACTGATAATTTTTTCCTTCCCTGTCTTCCCTCACCATCACTGGTCAAGAAATAGGAATACTTCATCTTTTTTTTTTCACACCAAGAATATTCTCATGCATTACTCCACAATCAAGTTTTTTTTTTTTTATCCTTATATTAATGTTTTTACCCATTTATTCTTCCTACAAGTAGCTTTATCTGTGAGGCTTGAAGTAAGGCTGAAATACGTTGTTGCACGTAAGTATGGAGTTATGATTCTCTATCATTCTTCATCTTCACAACTTATGGAAATTTGTGGTCTAATATACATAGGGTCTGAATCTACCAGTATGGGATTCTTCTTCTGATGCTGAGCCTAGAAACACTTCTGGCATGGTATTTTGACTTTTCTACAGATTTTTGAGGACACATTGTGTCAAATACAGTTATTTCACTTCAACTAATGACATACAGAAATACATTTATGAATATTTTAACCGAAAGGGGCTTAACACCAACAACTACAGACAAAAAAAAAAAACACACACACAAAAAAACCAAAACCCAAAGCAACTTAAGTACCTGTGAAATACATTTATGTATATATGTAGGAAATTATCATTATTCTGACCCTATTTTAGTGAAATCTAGGGGCGTATTTCTACTCCTTTTTAATCTCACCTACCTGAACATAAGTAGTACCGCTGCTTTGCTGCCTTTGTCCACTCTGAACAGGAAAAAATTGATGTTATTCATTTTAAAGAGGAATTGCTTAGGTACCATGACATATAGTGAATAAACTATTCTTAAACCTACAGGACAGTTTGAGTGAGTTTCTTATGTCTTTCCTTGCTTTATTTATGCCATCTCAGTGTGCTGCAGTGATAAATACTTCAGCATACAAAGATATTCACAATGACAATTATTTATATAATACAGTATGTCATTTTGTGGTATTTTTGGGAAATTAAAATACAGAGGCTTTCATGTTTCATACTTACAGAACACAGCTGCAATGATTGTTCCATCAACAACCAAAAAGTACACTCATTTTGCTTTAACTACAGAAACGCATCTACTTTATCACTGTGGTTTGTGTACCATTGATTTAAGATATCCATACTCATTTATCCCCAAATAGATGAGTCATTGCATAGTTTACTGAGGCAGAGCTTGAGATAAAGCACAAAGACCTTGAAGAAAGAACATCTACCTGTATTATGATCTTAGTAGCAGAATTGCCCAAACTCTGTAAAACAGAACAGGAAAGAAAAGAAGTTTGATTTGTTAAACAGAAAATTTCTAGTTCTACTGATTTGCTCGGGACAATAAAGGAAAGGGGAGCAAATGTGATGTACTAAGCATTATATTCTGAAAACTCAGTACTAAACTAGTTTATCCTCAGCTCAGAAGGGGAAGGAGCCCAACACTACTGACGTAATTTCCTACGCCTATATCACCTCCTAAAAGAGCTTTTGAAAGAGCACAGGCTACAGCTTTTTGCAGTACCAGTTAGCTCAGTTTCTCCAAATTGGGTGAGTGAAGCTGAGACATCATCACCACTCAAATATACCTCATAATCACCTGTACATCACCACATACCTGAATTCAGTTTCTGTCTAAGTCAATTACTGTGCTCAGTTTTTGGGTTATGAGGGACAAACTTAAATGGGTAGTAGACACCTTTTCAAAGTAACAGGTTTGACCCCACAAGGCATATGTCACCATTAGAGAAATCATTAAAAAAAAGTATGCTTACCTGGGGATAAGTATGACGCTGCAAATGAAAACAAAAATCTTTAAGTATTCTGCACAAAGGCTTGTCTAAGCAAGATTTTGCAGCACAAAAAGGGCCCTGCCTTTTCAGTGCAATACATGACCAAACATGAAAGAAAGATATAGGAAGGATAATAGATTAGAATTCAGGTTGGAACAAGTTTGAGTAGGAAGAAGTGGACATCAGAAAAAAAAAAGCACGCATATGTATCAATTTTGACATACAAACTCACTATAACCACATTAAAGTAAAACTTTCTTTTGGCTGATTATGAGCCAGTAAGTGAAGTGGAAATTTAGCACTTTAAAAATAAGAATAGAAGTGAATTTACAAAGAAAATTGAAATGGAAGCAGAAAATCAAAACTACTCAGAAACATGGATGTTATATATATCAAGACACATGGAATCCGAAGTTAATCAAATATCTCTGCAAGTGGTAATAGCGATCACAGAATCATGACTCAGGTTAAATAGTTGGCCTGTCATATCATGCAGATGCAGTTAGTATCTCACTATCGTCTTTCCCCAGAAGTAATTATGATCCTAGGATAAACCCTGTGTGACAAAGATTTGTCTCCATATGCATGAGAAATCTTTCTGACAAATTAAAACAAGAAACTACTTAAATGCTCTTTGAGTCAAAAATTTGAGAGTGGTAGAAAGAAACTGCTTACCACAGGTGGAAATGGGTTGCTGTTGGGAATGACCACTATCTGCAGACAGAATGGAGAAAGCTGTTTGTTTACTCATCACAGGCTTTCTTTAAATATGTTAGAAAAACAAAAAATGCTGAATTCTCTGAATTTACAAGCATAGATAATAATGCTATAGATGATCACCTTTAAAAAGTACTACTGTTTTTAACAAAAATTCTTAATGTACACTACCAATCGAAGAATGTATACAAGGTTTACACAAGAGCGTAGGGAGACTTGCTTCGAATCAGACAGAGACTCAGCTGTAAAGGCTGTAATGTACTACATCCATTGGCTTCTACACGTGTCCTTTATGATGTTTTACTGTCCACCAAGAGGTGGAACACCAATCCAGTCTATATTCAGTGTTCCATTATAGGAAGTATTAATAGTGGCTTCATTGTTTTAATAACTTTGAATGCAATAGTAGTGTATTCTGCGTAGGTATTCATGTTTTCTGATCAGAAGCTTTTCTTTTTTTAACTGAAAACAGTATCATCCAGTGGTGTAGAAAGGAAGAGCTGATGCTATCACAAGTGAAGAATTTTAACATAAAGCAGGCAGAATTTTTTAAAACATAAATTATCAAAAAATATCAGCACAGTTTGAAAGGAAGAGGAAATTTAAACGGAAAAAATTAACTGTGAAGACATAAATGTTCACAGTGTATGTTTATTGGTCATAGCCCTGAGCTTCCTGGGGAATGGACTGAGAGGAATAGTCTGTGTAAATATTAAGAGTCAAATACATGAATTCTTATTGATTTCATTTTCTCAGACTTAAAAATCATTACACAACCTGTAACCTTAAAAGGTCCATTTACATCACAATCACAACCCTATTTTTAAATTAAAAAATCTCCATAAAAAATTGTGAAATTTTTAACATCTTAGATACAGCTAAGTCAACTGTCAACAAAAGCCACTGCTGCACAGAGAAGCACTATAAGGCAATGAAGAATCAAACTGATTCCAATCACACAAATCAAATTTTTTTAATAGTACCACTAAAATAAAAGGAGTCATGCCAAGTTACACCTGTATGAATTCTTTCTCCTTTGAATTAAAAAGAAAAGGCATGCTTACCTTCTTACTGGAATCTGAACTACTTGCAGGAACAGACTGTAAAGAATACAGGAAGACATATTTTGCTTAGGTAAATGTTTGACAAATTAAATATAGCACTATCTTCCACTGAATGTTACAGATAATTACAGTATTTCCCTAGATTCCTAAACAAAATAACATTTTGAAGGAAAAATAAGAATGTACAGGTAACTGACAGATGAACAACAGAAATAAGGCACTTGTCTTATTTCTTTTTCAAACACTAAGAAGTTTGTTTGTAACAAAAATAACTGCTGGTAGAAAAAAATGAATCACTTCTACCTTCATTGAAAAAAAGCAAGAAAATCAATAAAACAGCCACTAAAAAAATAATCTACTCTTGAAACACAAGCTGGTATAAATAGGAAATGCCGTAAGAGTACAAATGTTTCAAATGGAGTATTACATAATATGCAAATTCTTCTATTTTTTCAAACCACAAATACAATTGCATAGGCAAGAGCCACAAAACAAAGGTAAATATCTTCTAGCAGGGGTGATATCACAGTGTACTCTAAAGGTATAAATTGTTTGTTGAAGTAATTTCCAGATACAATAGGTAACTATTTGAAGACCCATTTTCCCTTCCATATATTCTATTAGTCAGTAGAAGTTGACTGCAGCTGCTTAGTATGCTGAAAATGAAAGCATGCTGGAGAGCACATAGTTACCTGGCCGTAGGTAAGGCTGCCATATGAGGACGCACTCTGAAAACAAAATATAAATCAGTTCTTTATTTCCACAATCATTGATAACTATATCCTGAAGTCATTGCTTTTCTCCTTAGAATATTTACACTTCAAATGAACTTAATTTTAAATATTTAACAAATCGAGGGCAATACAAAACTATTCTGAAATTGCTTGACGATTATTGCAATAAAGTTTTTCAAACATTCTAATAGTCACAAAATTAATGTTACTCTATCACAAATGAAGTTTACACTTGCATATTAAACAAAAATAATAATTTAATTAGTATAATATTAATTTAATATTCCAGAGTTAATATAACAAATCTTATACCTAAAGTTAAGCACATGACTGAGTGGTTTTCTTAGCTAAGGTTTCATTTCAAAACAGGCAGTATAAAATGTATCATATTTCTGACAGACTCTTTACATCCTTTCATTGTTTTTTAAAATGGAAAATAAGTTAGATTTAAAAATGCTTTTTTCCTCAAACCGAGAAGGAAAGAAGCGAGATTGATTATGTTCATTTCCCTACTAAAGAAGCGAGATTGATTATGTTCATTTCCCTACTAACTATAGAGTTGTTGGATTTAAACACAAAGATAATCACAGGACTTACTATGCAATATCTGAACAGATTTGCACTAATAGATCATACGCATTAAGAACTAAGAAAAAATTCTGAAATTTTGGTAGACTAACAAGATTTCATTGAGACAGTGAATGAGTAATACTTTCTACTTCTTGTTATGAGTTTCAGAATAGTACCTGAGATCACCAACATTTTCTTTCATATGCTTAGGAAAAATAATCTACCTCCACATAAGTAAATGTACTGCAATCTGCAATGAGGAGGTGAGTTAATAAGCATAGTAATAAGTAATTAGTAAATAAATAAGCAAATAAGTAAAAACAAGTCAACTTGTAAGCTGCTTACATCTTTACACGCATTCTGGCTATATGCATTGGCAGCACCTCCCTAGGAAGAAAACAGACCAAGCAGTTATTTCTCTGCCATATTTACCTTACAGGAAAAGACACACTTCAGACAATCTCAGTTTTAATCAGTTTTGATCCTTACATGGAATTTGTAAGGAGCAGATGATAAGGAGAATACAATTAATACTGTTAATATGTGAACACCCACACTTCATAGCCAAGAGCAAGGCACACTATCACTTCACATATTAGGGACTATCCAGTGAAATTCAAGAAATATTTTAAAACTCACACTATTAGGAAATTACTTTAATAGAAATAAATGGTAAGGATTTAAAAAAATGCTTGTAATTCAAACATTGACTGTGTAATATGTACCTACAGAGGAATGGAAAATTAGGAATCTGAAACTAAATATAAAGAAAAGTTAACTCTTTCCTTATTCAGAGACAATGAAATATAAAAATAACAAGGTCCAGCATAAATAGCAATAGTTCCCATTATAAAGCAAATCTCCTATTATTAATAAACACAATAACTCTCACAAAACTATAATTCTGTTTTTTCTTTGTAAAACTCCAGTACACTCCAAAATGTATTTTGTTTTACAAGAACTAATGACATGAATGTTTTACACTTACGGAAACACTGCCTTTATTGGTGCTGAGCAGTCTCAACTACTGTACTATGAGCGCTTAGCATTACAACTACAATACCCACTTATTTTTGTTATTTTTGTTTACTAGCCATAATATGATAAACAAGGAAATAACTGTCAATGACATAAAAAAAGTTAATTTCAGTATTTCATTTACCCTTCAAGTTTTTTCCTCTTTTTTTTTTTTTTTTTTAATATATCAAGAAAACATTTGAACAAGGTCACTTTGAATTGAAAAATAAAGATCTTATTTTGTAAATGCTGAAAGGAAATCAAAATTTCCATTATTTGGCATAATAATATTTTAGCCTGTATGACCAGTCATCATCTTGATACAAATGCTTCTGAGAAGTGTTTGAGCTACTCAGCAACATTACAGCACTCTGCCATCTTTCACTGAAAGGATTAATAAATTCACAAGTGCCCATGCCACACGTGAGATGAAATGGCCTTAGTTATTGTAGATACCTGTATGATGAATTCCAAGAAGAGAACAATTTAGAATGTATAGACCAATTTCAACCAGTCTTGTCTTAGGTAGAAGGGGAAAACAGAGAACTCGTCTGATGAGCATTACTTTAGTGCAAAACAATAACCCTTCAGTGCAAAAAGTAACCCTTCCAGTCCTTTTTTCACTAAACCCTATACGTTTCTATAAAGCTTTGTAACACCCCAGTTTCCCAACTACTTCATACCACTGAATAAACCGTAACACTTATCTTCTTGTTTCTCCATTATTTTCCTTTTGAAACAGAAATTTCTAAAGAATACTTACATAAATAACATAATTTAAGTTTCTATGAAAATAGTTACATCGGCTACAATAAAGTAAATACAAGAACAGTTCTTACTGGGACACATCCACTCTTGCTTATTGTGTAGACTGTTCCACTCTGAAGAAAAAAAAAACAACAAAAACCAAACAGTAAATTATTCCTATGTTTAAAAAAAAAAAAACAAAAAAAAAAAAAAAAAAAAAAAGCAGGGAGAAAAAGTTTGGTCAGGAAAAAAAAGAAAAAACAACAGAAAAACTCCTGCTATTTATGGCACAAAAAGCCAATTAGCTGACAACGTGCACAAACAACTTGTCCTGTGGGACAAGGAAGTACAGAAGTTACCTGTACAACCACAACTGATTGGAACACTTATTTTATTATGAAACATTAGCCGTCTTCTGAATTTCATATAACACTGTCATTGGTCAGGCAGCCTTTCAAAGTCCATGGGTTGTTATACTAAGTGACTCATATTTTAGAATAAAAATAATAACTTCAGGCAGTTACATGACAAGAAGAAAAAAATAGCCTTTAGAAAAGAGAATGTATTACAAAGGAAAGAAACGCAATGAAGAAAAGTCTGAATTTAGCATATAAGTCAAAGTAATCTCTCCAAGTCTGGTAATTCCCCTTATAAGTAATGGAAATGGACAAATCTATCAGATAATTCTTTAATAAATATAATTACTTGTAAGTAGTTAGAAATATATTCTTGGGAAGCTCAGGTCAAGAAAGTTAGAGACACGTCAGAAAGCATTCAACGATACAAACAGGCACTTCATGGTAGTGCAGATCATTAACTAAGAACAGTCATTCTGATCTGACTATACATTTATCTGACTGAAAAAGTTAAAGTGATCAGCAAGAATACAGACATATTTATTTCAGAAGTTTTAAAAGGCTAACCAGGCAATAAAATCCCTGAACATTCAACTGCAAATATAAACCTGTGAAACAAGCGATGTAGACATTATACTGGCATTTTAATATATGCATGAATATCACACAAAGTTTTGAGAAATTTTGCAAATTGTAGAGAAGACTGTGAAAGTACAATCACTCCTTTTATTTTCATTACCAAAATATGAAATTAGAAAAATGCGTAACAAATCAATCAATAATGAGTACATTTTCATTGTACCACGTCTCTAAAATTTGGATGTACAAAGTTTGTATTTGGATGAACATGCATACACACAGGTAGGAATCCTCTAGAAATATGGAAGAAATTTTTCCTTCTCCAGTGGGTCAGGTTAATGCTTGGTAAATTTGGTTAATGCTTGAAATCAGAGGTGGTGAAACAGCTAACAGGTCAAAACGCTATCAGCAAACTATTGAGTTTCACAGTGTAGCCTAGTCCAAATACTGCACATACATTTTACTGGAAGAACAACTTTGGTCTTCTGCTAACTAGCAGAGACATTATATCACCTCAGTAGTGTTTTCAAACTTTATTTGTTCAAGGTTACTGGAGGTAAATGTACGAACGTTGGAAGTTAGGATCCTTACCTGACCACTAGAATAGCTGCTCTGAGAGGAACCGGAAGGTTGAACCTGTAAAGAAATCAAAATGCTACTTTCATTCAAGAAAATTGATTTTCATATAAATTACTTTCAGGAAAGAAAGATCTACCTTGGGGGAAAAAGGCGAAAACACAAAGTAGCTTTACTGTGACTTCATTCCTTCAATACTATTATAATTATTTCAGAGATCTTTAAAGCCAGTGTATAAACTGGTTCAATTGGTATAAATTAACAAAATTCTACTGCTTGCTGTAGAACACTCCCACATCACCTCTCTTTTAACCTCATATAGCATATCCATCATTGAGAAGCAGGTCTCAACTGGTAAGATCATTAAATAGTGTCAAATTATGCAACATTCAAATGAAAACTTTTAGTGATATGACTATGTAATCATTAGACACTATGAAATGCAGGGCATGTTTTCTGTGAGGAGGGAAAGAAGTGAAAGGTTTTTTCACTGAGCTGAATGACAATTTTCAGGGAAAAAAATCAAATAGGTTGTAAATATCTATATGATGATTTGAAGAGTATAACATTTTAGAGCCCTTAAAATAAACAATATTAAAAAGATGCATAAACAAAAAAGTAGTACAACTATCAAGATAGGGCAAAAATAAATTGAACCACAAAGGGATAAAGACGTGATGAGAAGCAGTTTTTGTCTAGGTTTATACACACACACACGCTTTTTTTTTTTTTTTTTTAATAATTAGCAGTAAATTGATATCTTTACAAAAATAATACCTACCACAACACATCCACCTTGTCTGGTATACGTCCCTCCACGCTGTAAGAAATTACAGGTTCAAGTTACTGTTTGATTGTTCTTTTACAAACACCAAGTTGTTTCTAAGAAGAAACTCAACTGAATTCATATTTGTGGCTTGAGTAAAAAAGTCAGTTCTTGATTGCTTATAATACCTTACCAGTTGTAATAATCTCATTTGATATTTAACATTGTCTCACTAAAATACCTTCAAAATCAAGTACAAAAATGTAAAGTTCTCTCTGGGAAAATAATTTGGATACTCTGATAAAACCTTTGTGCTGCAACTATGAAATAACTGGACCAGCAAGACAGGAATCCTAAAACTGAGGTAACTGAAACCTGTGAAATTGTAAATAATTTGTTCTTACCTTGCTGCATTCAATTTCTATCATAAGCTGGGGGGAAAAAAAAAAATGGAAAAAAAGAAGAAACAGTTACAAATTATTTCAGGTTAAGGAAAAAAAAAAAAGATTATTATCTGAACTAAGAAAAACATTTGGTGAGGCAAAAGGCAGTAGGATAAGTGTTTACTCAGAGTTAAATCACAAGATGACATAAATCAGGGCTGCTCCAGCCAAGACCAACATTACATTACAGATTTGAAAATATTTTGTTTACTTAAGCTGCTTATCTTGTTTAAGATGCTTAAATATAAACAATTTCTGGTCCGTAATAAATAAATGAGCAAATAAATTTATAAGAATATTTACGGCTATATTTCCAGGAACTGAGGCAGCAGTAATGTACACACCAAAAGAAAAGCAGAGTCCTTTTTATCACTACCTTTCCTTTTTCTCTGTGCTGTGTATAATTTTGATAACTAGATTATTTGCTTCCTTGCTTCTATGGGAGATAGAACTATTCATTTTATTTTGTCAATTTAGTAAGAGGATTAGGCAGTTAAAAGCATTGAAAATATCTGATGATTCTGGTCATCTTAATGAATACATGACACCAAATGTGTATCTTACATCAAGTCAGAGCTATTTTAACTGACTAGAAACTTCTAGCATGTCAAATGAATTAAAAACTTACCTTCCTTTTACTTTTTCCTGTCCCATTAACTGGCTTAGAATGCGTGGATGTGAGAGTTTTGCTTTCAATTCCAACCCAAAATTTCTCTAGATCTTGAACAACAGTTGCACTGCAAAGGAAATAAAACAATTTATTTATTGTTTAACAAATAACCTTCAGAATAAAATAGCAATAAACGATTTTTTTTTTCTTCCTCAGTCAAGATAATCTATATCAATTTTGAGGGCCATGGAGGAGAAGTTTGACAAGAATGGAAGCATTTTCCAGAACACATATGACAAACTATGGAACAAAAATGGCTGTGACAAAAGAAAGATGTCAGAATTCATGTACAAAACATCACATAGAAATAAATTTTAAAGGCAAGGAAAAAGGAATATTATTTACATGAACTGAAGATCTCTAACATCATTTGGAGCAATCCATGTTGTTGTAATTTTCTGCTTCAGATCAGAATTTGCATGACTTACTGCTGAATTCTGCAATTAAAAAGAAATTATAATTATGTAAGACAAAAGTGATTTTTATCTATACTTGGGTAACTATCTTTACCACATCAGGTAATGCTGATGTCCTTCTAAGGACTGTCAGGCAGTTCTTATGTTAGGTTTTCACGAATCTTTCTCGAGAAAAATCTACATTTTTAAATTCTGTTGGTGAAATATCTTTTGCCATTAAAACTTTTGCCAGGAGTGACATACCGTGATGTTATGACATCCCAATCCTTTTGTGTTTGGATCTGTAATTTTAAAAGTACCAACAGGAACATCTCCTCCTGTTTCTCGAGCTTGTAGATTAAATTCTTTAAATCCAACATCTTTGAGGGCTTCTAGGGTCACTGTGATAACAGACATTTTGAGAAATTTCAGTTTCATATATTATGAAAACCACTTTAATGTTTAACATTTAATTTCCCCCCCTCCAGAACATGACTGAATGTACAGAAGTAAACTTCTTTTTAAAAGTTAAGATCTTTTACAATTCTTAAAAAAAAAATTAAGATTTACTACAGTTCTCGTTGATTGTCAAGACTGACAACAAAGGGAAAGATAGAAGTTTGAAGAAGCATTTGAGTGTAACTAAGTGTATTAAAAAGTAATGGGACAAATTACTGACAATTTTAAAAAGTAATTCTGCTCTACTAAATGACCAGAACTTTCTTATTAATTTGATTTGCTCCCCTGCATACCAGAATACTTCATGACAGTCCTGATGACCAGAATGTTACTTATTTTTTTGCCTAATTAGTTCCACAAAAAGTCAACATTGAGAAAGAGAATTGCATTTCTTTCTACCTCTTTAAAAAATAATAACGGTTGCCTAGTTTAAATTGCAGAAACTTCTTTTTTTGATGTATTACAACTGGAAAAAATAAAAGCTAGACAATTTGTCTCTCCTAGTTTAAAATGAAAGATCAATAATTACACACAATTTTACTGCTGAAGGAACTCAAATAGAAAACACAGGAATGCGGAAAAGAGCAGTTCCATATCCTCAGTATTCAAACTGAAACCAAGTTTTAAGAAGCAATATCAGAATCTATTATAAATGTGCTCTGGTAATGACAATATTAGGCACTTTCACAAATAAAATCAGAATGATCCTTTTTGCAATGTAGATGTGCGGTACTCCTTAAAAATTAGTGTCAGTAAAAAAGACTAGATAAACTGGAAATGACAGACAAGGCAGAGATCAATCATATCTAAACAATTTAACATTTCAAAACACCGGCATAATTAGCCTTTTAATTTGCCATCAGTTTCAGTCCTAACACACTGCATAGGCGGGATGGCATTCAACACTTTAAAGGAAGCACAGACGCAACTGTAAATTTTGCCATATGGCCTGTCATAGGTGCAATAGGAGCAATACACCCATTGGAAGGGCAGCCTACTGAAAATAAGTATGGGATGCTTACAACTTGATGCAATAGAATCATATGATGGCCTGGGTTGAAAAGGACCTTAAGGATCATCTAGTTTCAACCCTCCTGCTGTGGGCAGGGTTCCCAACCACTAGACCAGGTTGCCCAGAGCCACATCCAGCCTGGCCTCCAGGGATGGGGCATCCACAACCTCTCTGGGCATCCTGGTCCACTGTGTCACCAGCCTCTGAGTAAAAAACTTAATATGTGGTGCTGAAGTGTTTTTAGCCTTTTTTGTCTAACCACTCATCAAGACTAGTAGCATTTGGGATTTAATACCTTAGTCACAATAAATCTTGTATAACCTCACAGAACAGCCTGCATACATTTAAAATCCATCCACCATACTGTTGGCAATAGCTTTCTAAAAACAGCTCTCAGTAGTCAAACAGCAATACTATTCTTAAAGGAGGTATTCAAATGTGTTTTTCCAAGAATAAGAGTTATAATAGGACTCTAGTTCTCCATTCCTCTCCCTAGCTATCATTTGCCATGGAAACCTATCTGTGCTACAGAGATCAGACAAAATAGAAACCAAGCAAAACAACTGATATGAACAATATTTACTTTGAGCTACAGAGATCCAACAATGAAAATGTGACACATTATAACTCACTTCTGCTTCTGTGTTCATTATACCAAATGATTAAAGAAGCACTCTCACGTCACTAAAGCATGACAGCACCATGAGATGGCAGCATAGTGTGGAGAAATAAGGCTGTCAAGGTGCTCCATCCAGAGAGTAACTCAGGATTAGGAAGATAAAAAGCCAAAATAGCCCCACCTTCTGCAACTTGATAAAATCTGGGATGCGGCTCTTACAAGCATGACTCAAAGCATTTCACTCTGGAGTTGTCATAGACAGTATCCTGAGTTTTTATTTTCTTGTAGGTTCACAGCATGAGTGTCACCCCTAGGATCTCTTTGCATTGCATGCAGCTGATACAAGAGCAAATACCCAAACAGGATGTTAAAGAGCAACTATTTATCAGTCCAGTTTGACCAGCTGTCTCATAGGATTTTAATTCTGGCACAAAACTTACAGCATGAAGTTAAAATATAGTTATCAGAGAAGGAAAAGAAAAAAAAAATTGAGAATATAGTTTTAATTATATAGATATAAATGTGAAAACATACATAGATATGAAACATTAAAAAAGAAACATCTCAAATACAGATTAATAAGATTGAAATAAAAAAAAATAATTAGATACATCAAGAGAGAAATGGAGCAATCATAGTTAAGATTGGTAGTTCTAGAGGACACAAAGATTTTAGATCATTCAGATTATTTTACCTTGGATTTCATTCCCTGGTTCAAAGCTATCAAAAGATACAGCAATAATGTATGGTGGTGGAGATGTCTGCGGTTCATTTTCATAGTTTGGTAACAGAGAATCACAATCAATTGAAGTATTTGCATGTGGAAAACCAAAGATTCTGGGCAGAAATATCCCACAGAACAAAAAAACTAACCAGAAGCGTCCCCTCATCTGCGGAAAAGAAAAAAGATAGTTTAGAGCAGCTGCTTTTTAGTAGTTGCCATAGCTAACAAATACCTGCCCTTCTCCAAACTAGGAAGCAGAAGAAACCTAGATAGTTTGGCTTTTGTTGCATTCATATACTTTGAAGAAAATAAACGAAAATAAAGTACATATATACACTGACAAAACAGTGCAATAAATGAATGAGTGCTTTCACTTTAAAACACTGAATTATTAACTGAAGCTTACATTCTCTGGTTATATGACAGCAATCCATAACTGCATTATGGCTGAGAAGTCAAAAGAATTTACACAAATTTCCACATTGTTGAGCTGGCAGATTTAGCCCAGATCTTTATACAAGAATTAAGATCTAAGTCTTGCTCTCTCAAACTGTTTTTTGTAGCGATAACCATGATTAACAAGCTCTCTTTTAATTGCTTTGCCTGCTCCCACTTCAAACAACAGCCAAGAAATATACAGTTAAATGCCATGGAGAACTCCCAGTTTTCCAAAATAACTGTTTCCTGAAGGGTTTAACATAAGACCTTACAGTTCTTTGGAAGCATTTCAAACACCGTGTATGAATTGTATCCAATTTGTAATATCTATCTGTGTATCTTAACTTGTGCACAAACACATAAGATCATTTGGTTTTGTATGAGCTAACTAAAACAAAGAACAGAATATCCAGGAAGAGTGTGGGGGGATATTTATTTTCGCATTTATCTCTGAAGTGAACTTAATTTTTAAAAAGTCTGTGAATCAACAGAATGAAGTCTTAAAAGATTTCCTACAAGAAGATGATAAAGGTTTGCATGGTGTCACAATCAATAAGTGCAGCAATCACAAAAGTTATATACGCTGGTTATTGTGTCTTTAAAGCAGATGGAGCATATCCCTCCCTAAGTTCTCAAGAAAATATCATTTAAATAGGACCCTTGTAAGCATTTTGTCTTGGTATCGCAGTCTGCTGGGTGCGGCTGTCCAATTTCTTGTGACTATTTTAACATAGTCCACCTCTAATTAAATTTTAAATACAGTACGTAGGTGCTATTATATTAATAGATGTGGTAAACAGTGATTTAATATGAACTAGAGTATGTGTTGTTGAAATCTTTCTCTGACTCATGCCTAAGATGGAAAAAATCTGTTTTTAATTAGATGTTCTACTTCAAAGCAGAGAGTTCTTAGCTGGGATTGGAAAAATCCAGAGCTGCACTCTTCCTTGAAAGACAACTTCTCTAAAGCCTCTTCTTTCTTCTTTTTCTGGTAAGAATACAGCCAGAAACAAAAGTAGATGAAAAATGGCTGAGTTGTCTTCTCTTTGCATTAGCTGTCTGTGTAAAGAATTAGAGGGCTACCCTAAAAGTCTCATCATATCATCTTTTGGAACTGAGAACAAGATGAGGAAGAGATGTTAGCATTTTACAAAATTCCAAGTCCAGACTTGAATTCCAATACCCGTTCAATGAAGTTATGGCATCTTCCAACATAAATTTACATTTTTTAAAGAGAAAAATGCTAAAAAAAAAAAAGTGGATGGTAATTATTTATTAAATAAAAGCATGGAATTCTAGGAAAAAAAATTTTCAAGATTCTAACTAACTTAATGAGAAAAAATAACTGGTTCTTTCAGGTATACATTGTCGATTCCATCTGAATATTCTTATCTGAGTTGCCTTCATAACATGGAAAAATTCTAATTCTTTTTTAAAATCACAGATACAATTTCATCTTCCTGTAAGCCTGTACGACTCTCATCTCTGCAGCATTTGAGAGATGCTACATTAAGAACCCTCTTCTTCATTTAGTCTAATATGACTTCAGGTCAACAATTAAATCTCTGAGTGGTATTTAGTTTGCTACTGCATTCAAAATCTAGTGGACCTGGGAAGAGACACTTTGGTGGTTTTGCCTCGGGCAAACTTCTGCACTGAAACAAAAGTTGTTTTAAAAGCCTTTAAACATAGAGGATTTCACTAATAAGATAAATTCTTTTTGTGTAATTTGAAAAAAACAACAGTCCTGACACATCTATACTACCAACAGTTAAAGACTTGGTCCCATATGTCCTTTCCAACTGATTCTTTATGATTATTTTTCTCCTTTCTTTTCTCCTCCTACACACTCCTGGTAAGCCGTAGCCTTCAACCACTGAGAATAAATCTGACCAGTTGGTGTGCACCCTGTCTACCACATCCCCAGCAACACACCTTATCAATCAAGCGCTGATGTGTGGGCATCCTCCGGTCCCTCAGGGGTCAGTGTGGATGAGATGCAGCTCAGTAGCACGGGTGCTCAGCAAGATGAGAGAGAGGAGGTGACTGGCTTGGCCAATCCCTGGCAAGGCGGGGAGCTGATGTAGCCAATCGTGCCTCTGCCTGGAAATTAGGACACCGCAGGTGGGACTCTTCTGCCCAGATGGGGCGATGACAACACACCTCATGGATGAATCATGCCCCCTCTGACCTTTAACTAGGCATTAGGGACAGGTAAGGCTTCTGAAGGCTGGCAACCTCAACTAATATGTTGATTAAAATCTGCAAAATTGTGCTATACAAAAGCCTTACTAATATTTCATGAGCAGTTTGAGTAAAATATTCTATGCTAGTCTATTTTGTTCAACCTCAGAGCATCCTGCTGCTAGCTTTCCACATTCTTACTCCTTTCTTTTCATTGCAGAAGACATGGAAAAATTGAATTCACTGTAGTGATGCCAAGTGTTTTTTCATAGCAAATAGTAAATGAGGCTGTTTTTATCATGTCTCTTGAAAAAAGGATCTGAAGTTATTGTGTCTGACATGTACCGAAAGCTAAACAGACTTCGTAAGTATTTGCACAGTCTCTCAGCTGAAGATTAGAAAAAGTCCAGAATCAGAACAATGCATAACAGATACTTTCATTTAACCAGGGAATACCATGAAATCCATGAACCTAAAGCTGTTCGCATGAAAATTCTTCAATTTCTTCATGTTTGTGCATTTAAAATACACTTATAATTCAAAATGCTGATGGTATTTGAAGGACATTATCTATTTTTAAAAATCAGCATATTTAACTGTATTCTTCTTTTGTTAATCACCTTTAATTACTTTATTTATATTATTTCATTATGAACGACACAACGTCCTATCTACTACTGTCCACTGAGGAAGAGATCACAATCTTCCACTCCTTACTATACCACAAAACTTACCGATGTTATAAACAGTAATGAAAATGCATGCTACACACCACAAATACAATAGCATACTGCCAACACAGTCAAACAAATGACACAACAAAGAAATGTCAGTTGATAGAACTAGAGACAAACAAACAAAGAGCTGAGATCTTACAAATGTATATGTTCAAGACCTTTCTTGTATGAAACACTCGGGCCTCTACAAAGACTAAATGTCAGCAGAAATATTGCAGTGTCTTCACCACCAGCCAGATACTGATGGGTGACCAGAGCCACCAGAACTATTTCTCCTTGTAGCTATGCACAAGACTGAGTACTCAGTGAACACTGGGTTTGGCAGGTAGATTTATAAATGCCAGACAATGAATTGCTGCAATCTTGATAACATTATGAAGAGGCATAAATAAGACAAGTAGTATGCTTATGTTGGCTATAGTACTAACTAAATACTGTATTGTGTAAGCTGTAAAATCTCAGACCATTAGTTTACAATGTGACAGTTCCAGCCCGTATACAACATTATTGCTTGTGATTTATTAAAAAAAAAAACACAAAAACAAACAGTATTTTCACTGCATCAAACATGGGACCTTCATTCAGTAATAACTTACCTGTACTCCAAAACTGACACTGAAAAGAAAGTCTTTCTCAGGTCTCCTTACTTGAAAGAACAATTTTGAGTTCATAAATTATCTGCTGACTGAACTAGTGGTGGCTTCCCTGCTCTGGTGAAACTGTGATTGCAAAGTGTGCTACGTACTGAAGCTACAGTGAAAGTGCAGATCAACTCTATGCTGTATGCATGTGGAATTCTCCGGTGTTTAGAATGTATATCCTTTCTTTAAAGTAATGACATTAGACGTGTGGCACCAAGGGTGTGTCAATTCATTTTTCAAACTAGTTGATCAACAGGGGAGAGGGGTCAGAGGCCAGCAAACTGGGAGGAAAGATCCCTGTCAGACAATGGGTGAAAATTTTAAACTATACATGATGGACAAAAGGGGAACCATCTACTCACTCAGGCAAGTTGTATCTCCTTGATATATGCAAACAGCAGCAATGTCTTGTTTCTCCCAAAAGCTGTTCACACCAAGTCAGACTAAGCAGCCTGTTTCCTTTTCTTCACTGACATCAGGACTTCCAACTGTCCCTTTATTGATGAAATGAAGATAACAATCTCCAGCATGGCCTGCAATGTGTGCACCAAAGATTAATTCTGAGCTGGCAAAATATACTGCAGCTGAAAATGCTAGAAAGAATAACAAAGTTTTATCTATAGTCAACATAGATATATGAATAACAAGGTAAAAGATGTAAGGGTTATTTTCATCAGGGCCTGGTATCCTTACTGAATCGCAGTATTGATAAATCACTGCATCTTAGACTTCACAGCAGAACTGAGAATCTATTTGTTTATATACCTCAGGTGCTCTAGCAGATGAAGCATAGCAACAAGTACTCACTCCAAAATTTTTCAAGAGGAAATGCCTATAAAAAGTACAAACTCTACACTGTGATATGTAAGATTACAAGTATGCACTGTGCCAAGAATAAGGCTCTATCAACTGTGGAAGTCAAGCAACACTATACATCATGTTGCTAAAGGTCAGGTCTGTGGATATGAAGATGTGAGATTATAACAAGTCATCTTTCATAGAGAATTCTGAACTGACTCTACAAAACAATAAAATAAGCAAGAACGGAGAGAAACCCACACACACTATTCTCCATAATTCTGAGAAAGAAAAAAAATACTACTGAACATACTTTTCTCCTCTGAGTTGCCAGATGCCCTCCAAAGATCTTCCAGAACTTTTCTTTGTTCTCTTCTTGCTCAGAAAGGGAAGGTCAAGAAAAATTCCTATAAATGTTAAAAAAATAAAATTTGCTTTCCTAATGGTTACTTCAAAAATGAAATGGAAGCTTCTGCAATTTAAATGAAAATATCATACACATCCAATCAAAATGGAAATGGTTTGTACAATATTTATGCTATTAAGACACTGTTACCCGAGCTGCAATCCTCCAATACAGTTTCAGTAACTGAAAAGTACTCAAATGAAGTTTACAAATGCATTTTTGTGATCTTAATTTACTGTTGAGCCTTCTTACTAAGCTATGTGAATTATATCATAATGAGTATGACGACATATTTATTTACATTTTATTTACAAACAGGATTTTTCTTCCTTGACACTCTTCAGAGCCTGTTTCCAAGGCCGCTAAATATTCCCACTTTTTTTTTGTTTATAGGTAAACATTATACTTCCTATATTGCAGTTATTCCCTTCTTAAACATACATCAACACATCAACACATAATACAGTAGAATTCCATACTGCTCCTAAGGAAATACATTAAACGTGCTCCTGATAAATTTGTAACTGATAATTTAGCAAAACAGTAATTCATACTTTTCAGAAAAAAATATGAAAACTGCTATTTCTCACATATTAAAATTCCTTGTTCACTTTAATTTATTGTCTTCGCTCACGTTAGCACTTTTCTGGTCTGACTTAAACCCAACCAACATTAATACAAGTCCGGTACTCTGTAAGTAACAATAATGGCCTACACCCTGAAATTCTTGGTTAGATGATGTCACTGGCAGAATTAGTGACTAAAAAAAACATTTCACTTGACTACAAAAGAATAGAAATGGAGTGATCAAACAAACCACTTCTACTGATTTTTTTATTTTTATTTTTTGACACAGCAGAATGAGGTGAAAAAGACTGGCTTACTGACGGCATACGCTTATGTGTTTCTCAGGGGAAACACCTGATGTGAACAGCATATACAACAGCAATGATATATGAACATTGCATCATCTTATCTTGTGTTGTGCAAGCTACCAAATGGTATTGTCCCTATGTACTTTTAAGGTGAGTCTTCGGGTGTAGCTGCAAGCTTATGCAATACTTCATACACACGACAGTAAGTACCATTTGTGATTTACCAGACTTTATATTCAAATCGAAGAAAAGAATTTAATGGGAGACATTTGCAATTAATGCACTGCACATATGTATAGCATATATGCAGGTATTGCCCGCCCCTTCATGAGTGAGCAGCTAGGATTTGGTGATGATCAGCTTTAGAGAGCTTTGTAATCCAACAGTACTGGGTCAAAAATACCATAGCTACATGGTGCAAAACACAGGTTGGTATAAACTTATTTTGGTAATGCACATTCATCAACAAGTTTTGACTGTTTAGGCTAATTGAGTTTT
>JAOWBP010015248.1:0-24199 GCA_028571105.1 Tragopan temminckii | reverse complement strand
GCCACGCGCCGGTGGCAGCGAGGCGGTGGTGTAGAGCGAGCGCGGCCGTTACCCGCCCCGAGGTGCCGAGCGGGCGGCGGCGGCGTCGGAAGGGGTCCATGGCCGCGTCGGACCGCATGGTGCTGGGGCCGCTGGTGGGCTCCATCGATCAGGGCACCAGTTCCAGCCGCTTCCTGGTGAGAGCATCGCGGAGCTCGGGCGGCGGGCGGGGAGGCGGCGGCGGCGGCTTCTCGGCAGCATCGCGGGGTGCTTCGCTCTGCCCGTGGGGAGCGAGCGAGGGGCTGCCGAGAGCCGGTGCCGCGGGCGGCTGGGTCCGAGTCGGACGGATCCCCGCGAGCTGTCCTTTGGGTGACCGCGATGAGCTATAGCGTTAAAGCACGCGGTGACTGTGCTGAGTTCCCAGCCGAAACCTTGGGCCTGGCGTCAGCGCATCCCGTGCGCGGTCGCGGCCCAACTGCCGCCCCCTCCCCAGCACACGTCGGAGCCGGGGGGTCCGAGCGCTGCGGGAGGGCACGGTTTGTGTAAGGATGGGGTGGCTGATAACAGCCTTTGAGCTTAAGGATCTATCTCCCTATTATGCAATAGACAGTAATGTCATTCCCGTATGTGTAACTTAGTATTTAAGCTTCCTGCTTGCAGATCTCTGCAAATGCTGTCCTGCCTCCCGGACAGTAAGTCGTAGCAATTTGATATTGACGCCGATGATAACTTCCGCTGTGCGAGTGAAATAGTCGCTAGATATAAAATGCCAGATTGAGCTGGGAAGATGAATGCGAAATCCCTAGCGTGGAATTCTCTTCCCTGAAGCAGGGGACCGAGTATCTTCCTGACCTGTGTTACAATTATTTCTCAATATCACGACCTTCATGGGACTGTCAAATGACAAAGCACAGATCCGGGGGTGGAGAGAAACTCCAAACTGACAAATGACACCAGTGGGCTATCTGGAATGCCTGTCAGAAGCCCTTTTTTTTTAAAAAAAAAAAAAAAAAAAACATTGGAAAAGTTCCCTGTAATGCCTGAAAATAAATTCTGTCTGCTTTATCCGTGTAGCTGAGTTAACTCTTAGTGTAAAAATGAAACACCAGCGCAATTAAGAGACACTTCCAGTCTTAAATTTGTACTCAGTCTCTTTTTACAAGTACTGCTTATAGGTTGTAGCAAGAAATTTCTCATACTAGATACATTCATCAGTAGTTTGTGCGCTGTCAGTTTTGGCTTTTTGTCTTGCATGAGATATGTTTCTGTTCAGGGATCAAGATGCTTTCACAAATAAATAAGAAACCATGTATATATATTTTTTAAAGTGTATAGTATTTGTCATTTCTTTCAATTCTTCATGTATTCATCTCAGTTTCTCTAAATTCTTTTCAAAATACAGCATTCTCTTAAACTTGGCAGTGTGATCAAGCTGTTATGATAATAAAGTTACACGAATTTGAGATTTTTTTTTTTTTTTATCACTGCATTAAAATAAAAATGTGGGATAGAGAGGAAGAAGAGGGCCAAGCAAGCAGGGATCTGCTACAAGCTAAGTCATCAGTCAGATAATAATGCATGTACCTGGAGAATCTTGTATTAGAGAGAGATTACCACAGTTAGAAGAGAGACCTTTCTTTCAAATACTTTATGCCAAAATGTAATGTAGTGTTCTTTCTGTCAGAGATATTTTCTTGGCTCTCTTGTTACCTTTTGATCTTTTCACTTTGATAGTTGTTTCTCATGCCTTCCTCAGTGATCTCTCTCTGTACGTTTCCCACCATTTCCATCTTCATCAAGTCACCAGTTAAAATTGTTTGTTACTTTGTGAGTGTATTCCTCAGGACTGTGTAGCTGTTTCCTATTTTTTTTTTTAAGGCAGTGAACATATGACTTTTGATCAGTTTAAAGATATCTGGGTGAAAAATTGGCTAAGGTACTATCAATAGGTCAGAGTCCAAATGGAGGCTAATTTACAAATGATGTTCCACAGAGAATGATAGCAAGTTTTTGTCAACAGCCTGGATGATGGTTTGGGATGTACTGTTAAGTTTGCAGATTGTGAGGATCAGTTGATTGGAGAACTGGCCTGGCAAAAGCATCATGAAGTTCAACAGAGTCTAACGCTTGGGACAGAAGGCTAAGAAGGCTTAATGGAAGCAGACCTGGGGTCCTGCTGGACAGCACGTTGAACATGAGAGAGCAGATTGTCCTTATGCTGGAAGATTAACCACGTTAGGAAAAATGCAGCCAGCAAATCAAAGGAACTAATTATTCCTGCCTGTGTGCCTCTGATGAGACAGCACTGAAAGTGGAGTGTCTGGTTTCAGTCCCCACAGAGGAACAGAGTGTCTGAAAAACTCCATTTAGTCCAACAGAGGGTCACTGACATGGTCTGTAGGCTGCAGCATGCAAAATGCCGGGCGAGGTTGGAAGACCCAGGGCTATTTGTCCATGGGAAGTCTATGGGGGCATTGTACTTGGTTCAGTTATCTAAACACAGTTTGTAGAGAAGACAGAATCAGACTTCTCTTGGAGGTGCACGGGAAAAGACAATACGCAGTGATGATAGGTTGCAGCAAGAGAAATTTCCTATAGATGTTAAGAACAAATGTTTCCCTGTAAGGGACTCAAACACTGGATGAGGCACCTGGGAAGACTGGAATTTCCATCCTTGCAGGTGCTTAACACCTGGCTGGAGAAGGCCCAGCATAGCCTGGTCTAACTTTGAATATAATCTTACTTGAGCAGTGGGGTCAGAATAGACGACTCTGGAGATTCCTTCCAGCATTACTTATTCTGAGATTGTATATATGAATAGAAACTAAGATTTGTGAAATTCTGCTCATGTGAATGAGGCTGTATGAAACAGCAGAATTGAGGAAAGTACACTTCTGTTGCCATCACTTCTTGTTTATCTTTGTATTTCTTACACACATGATACACATACACAGTTTTAGCTCATGCGTGGTCTTGCCATCAGAGGACCTTGACTTAGATTTTTTTCTAAGCTACTTTCTTTTGCAAGAGTTACTGTAGTTACTCATGTGAGTTCTCTTTTTTTTCTGTTCAGTTGGGATGAACATGGGTAACAAGTTCAGAGTTGGTTACTGGACTTCAGAGCTCAGTACTTTGAATGGCATTGCAATTGCTTTGGCTCATTTTCTTAAGATAACCAAACTGGAAAAGAAAATGGATAATCTAAACACGTGTACTTGAATGATTAAGTCCTGATGTAGATGTTTTGCCAAATGCATTCATCAAATATTTGCATCTCTCATTTCACTTCATTTTATTCAATAATTACATCATAAAACTCTTTGAGACTTCTGCTACTCTTGCTAAAAATTTTGGAGTTTTGAATTAATGACCATTTCAACCCATGCCTGATCTCTTGAAAGGTTTTTGCTTGATAAAGTCTTTTTGGCATTTTATCCAGAAGCAGCAAGAATTGGAGGGCCTACCCAGTGAAGTACATGTACAATGTGTCAGTCAACCACAGATTTTTTTTTCCACCTCCTTGGGCTATTTCTTTTTGCCTTTACTTCATTTCCAGAAGAAAGACTGCAAATAAAAATATATCACACTGTAACTACTCCTCAGTAAACAAAACCTGCCTTTACTTGTGGAAACAGTTAGCATCCATTGAGCTTGCCCTGTGGAGGGGAATCTGTTCTGCTTCTCTATGGAAGTAGCCCAGCACTTTGGGAAAGAGCAAAATTTGATTGTATAGCTAACAAGAAGGGTTAAAAATATTGCAAACGCTTTAATTTTTCCCTCACTCTTAGCTTTTTAAAATACATTATAGTTTGGTTTTTATTCCCATAATCATAAGTGCTTCTGGGGGTGGAGGGGGAGAGGAGCTATTCAACAGGAGCTTTCCAAACAAGATAATTTCTAGGAGACAAGTTAAACTGTGCCCATTCATGAAATTGACCTACTAATTCTAGTTAAATGCTGGGGGTTGAATTACTGTTTGTCATCTTTTCCCCACTTGGGTTGATTTCAATGCAATTTCAAAACTCCAGCTCTAAGCTTTTGCCAGCAAAGCTATAGCTGTTTCAGCTTAATGGAAGCTGATGAAAATACAACACAGGCTAACGTAGCTCTCTGCAGGCAGTTACACAGCTGTCATAAGTAACAAAGTTTATGAGTAGTTATAAGTTACTTGTGTATGAGCCTCATATTTGTTTGCCTCACATTTCTGTTCATTCTTTCAAAATTACTACAACTGATGAGATCTTTTCTATTAAGAAGTCGAGCTTAAAAAAAGGAGTGCAACTATTTACACTCCTTAATGTGTCATCATTTGTGAGACTCTGGAAAGAACTTGAGTTAAATGATCAGTTTACACAAAATACAGTTGTTTAGGTGTTCTTTTTCTGCTTTGTTGTTGTAAGATTCAAAGCTTTAGCTCATATTGTTTTTATGATAAGTTAGTTGTGAGTAGAAGGAAAGTATTTATTCCTTTTTCTTTAATCTCCCACCAGAGAATTCAGTACATTTCTGGATGTTCACTGTTTTCCATCAGATTATCTCTGTTGCAAGACTTGTAGCTTGCTCCAAAAGTAGTGCCTCTCATTTCTTTCCATTGAAAATACAACAGCTACAAAGAGCACAACAACACTACTTGATAAGTTCTCAGCTACAAAACACTGTTCTTCAACACAGTCACCACCATTAGCTATGCATTTTCACCAGTGATGAATAAGAGCCTGCATGCTGTGCTCAAAAAAATCTGCACCACTGCTGTCACAACAGCAGAAGTGCACCATCCACCGCCTCATTTTGCTAACATCCACAAATGTTCAGCAAACATTGATGAATGTCAGTGGATGCCATTGTTTCCATATGGAGGAGTTCAATGGCACACCTCTGCTTCATCCACTCTTCCACATCAGACCCATCGCGTCAGACTGTCCCCTCTGCTGCCATCTGTCCCACAGCAATAACACACTATGGAATACTGGTGGGAAGGTTCGACCCCAACTGCCTCACCACCAACATCCACATCTGACATCATGGGCCAACACAAGGGAATAGGAGGCATTTCTTTCAGAGCAGCCCATGTAGCAAAATGTATTTGAATGGTCTAGGCAGTTCCTCTGTAACTACTGCTGATACAATGAGGGCAAAATTGACTGACATTTTTGAATCTACAAGAATTGAGAGATCTCTATCGTATATTGAAATCAGTTATTAATGAATATGAAAGGAAGGAAAGCAGTGGTGGAAATACACCTCAAACCTGTTTCAACAGGAATGTGATTGGCCTTATCTGAATTAGTCACTGTCACCTCTTTCTTTCTCTCACCACTGTTGGTGAAAAACAAGGACACAGTTTTTGCTTTTTGGCTACAGTTTGTGGGAGGGCAGGAGGTCTGTTTTCTTCAGCTTGTTCCCTGCATTGTTTACCATTTTCTTCTAGGTTTAAATGTAATGTTTCATCCACGTTTGGCTTCCTTCTGTGTCAGAATTGTATTATCACAGTATAACATGATATTGTTCTCGGTGAAACTTTTTAATCCCTTGCCCTAAGGTACAGGGAGTGTCCACTGCTTTTGTTGAGGATGTCAGAAGTTTGTGGTTTTGTTTGTGATAGATTAGGAGAGCATGTTTACCTAGTTCTTCTCTATGGGCACTGGAAAGATCTATGCACTTGTAGTGACACTGGCTTTGTTGAAAAATTACTCCTGTTAGAACAGAAGGGGACAGAAAGTCTTTCTCTGCTAGGGCTTCACCCTTAATTATCTGCAGGCCATACGCTCTAGGTTTAATGAATGACCTTGTCTAATTGAGTCTGTATTTATTTCCTGCTAACGGTAGGAATCTTTATGTACTGCTTTCTGTTTCAAGCAATACTAAAATGATTAATGGTGAATGATTACTAAGCGATATTTAACATTGGTAGTAGGTCAGATAAATATGTATTGAACCCGTGTTCAATATAACGTCTTCAATCTTTGTAAAACCTTCGTAAATGTTACTACACTTTTGGTATGAAAGGAATGTCAAGTAAAATTATCTTTCTACATACGTGCAAGACAATCTCTCCTATTAACTCTATTGCTCAGCATTTTAAGACCCTTATCCAATTATACTACTTCCTTCCAAGCATGTAGTATTGATAGAGCTTACCCTCTTAGGATAGCTTCATGGCAAGGCAGAGCTTGCAGGTGAAATACAGCTAAGTAAATACAGTGAAAAAAATACAGTGGTGCTTTTTTCTGTAATGTCTCCAGCTGGTAACAGAAAATAAAGAACTTGTACCTCTTTAAGAATTCTTTTCTGGGGAGCTGAGTGGGAATATTAGCTTTTAGCGTTTTCCAGAGACACAAGAAATGTTGTTTACATCCTTGGAGGTTTTCAAGATCTGCTTGGAAAAAAATCCATGAGCAACCTGGTCTAATATGATGGGTGACCTGCTTTGAGCAGGTGGCTGTACCAGAGGTAGCTACAGATCTCTAAGGCCTGCACTATTCTGTGATTTTAATATGTAACTAAAATGTTTCTAAACTTCAGTTTCTCTCTAAAGATACTTTAAGGTCTTAGAAAGACTGGAGAATAGAACTTTATCTGTTCTTTGCAGTAGTTGGTCCAATAGTTTCAAAGTAGACTGTACTATCTAAATGAAATCAAGAGTTAATAGGTTAAAAGCTTTAAGAGAAGTTACTAAAATTTGTGGAACGAGAAGATTTCCAAGCAAGTTTAGAAAAGATTCAGTCATATTTTAGGGAGTGGGCGAGTATAACTGAATTTTATACCTTGAGTGTGACAGGAATTGTCTAAGTCTAATCCTGCTCTGTTTGCTTACTGGGAAAAGATAGGGTGGTGTCCTGCTGCCATGTTCTGCAATTGACCTGATTCTCTGGTTAGATTTTACTTCCAAGGTTTCTGAATGTTCTTCAGACAAAAGGTTCTGAATGGTGTTAGTGAGAAAGAACTATTTTCCTAGGAACACTGTTATTGCCCTGTCAGTTATTCATTATACCATCAAGTTGAATGTTTTACTTGGTGTCATTTTGGCTTGGCACAGTGGATTACTTTCAGAATCAGGCCACTGTTAATGAAAGTTAATGTGTCTTCTGTTTCAGTTTCTACTGCAAGGCAGAAACTCCATTTCATGTTTCCTAAAGAATGGCTATTAGTATAGCACTCAGGATTCTCTTCTCTCTTTCTTCTATTGCAATGTATTCAAATCTAAGTCACCCTTCTGTGTATTCTTCTCCTTTTTAATGCATTGCGTTGCTGCAGTCTTTTTTTTTTTTTTTCTCAGATTTTTTGTGAGCTCTGTATATGCAGTTTGCACTGAAACAAATAGGTTTCTGTCGAGGTGCTTCTTCATTCTTCACAATTGGATCCCTTCTGCTGACTCTAAACTGGATGTGATTATCTGTCTCTTAAAAGTTGTCACTTTTCCTAAAAGTGACATGATGATAATGATCTCTCCTTTTGCCATATCTGTGGTATCAGAGTAACAGAGCAGGAGCCAAAGAAAAGTTGTTATCACTAGCGTTTGGTACTTTACTGACTGAGAAGTGTATTCTAATATATGTCATTAGTTTAACTTCTAAAACCTCCTCAGGAAAAGAATATGGTCATTTCCCACAATTGACAGCAAAGCTTACCAAAATATTCTTTGCTCCTTAATTGCATGGATTCATACATCTGAACTCAGTTTATGGATATTTGGTTGTCTGTCTGTTGGTTTTGTTTGTTTGTTTGTTTGACTGATTTTGTTAATGATAGATTAGATAGTAACTATCGATTATCATTTAATTATATTTATTCCAAATAATACATGTTCATTTATTGTTGTTTAAACCTCTGTGTTCATAGAAAATCCAATTGTGTAATTTATCTGCAGGTATTTAATGCAAAAACAGCAGAGCTCCTGAGCCACCATCAAGTTGAGATACAGCAGAAATTCCCTAAGGAAGGGTATGAATTTTCTGTGGCTTTTTATTCATTTGTGTACATTTTGATAGACTGTATATACTGTCATGGGTATGTGACCAAAACTTAAGTTGATGAATTACTACTGAGAAAAGAGTATCTGCTATAAATGACTTTGTGGTAGGAAACGTGACGTAAAATAACTACATGGGGCATCCAGTATGAATTCTGAGTTATGGAAAGTAAAGAGACTTAGTTTTTCATTCTGGCCAATCATTCACTTGCAGTCTTGTTTAAAGAGGTTAAGCTGTCTATTTTTACAATTTAATCATATTCTTTGGCTTAGTTCGTAGAGATTGATTAGTTTGTTCTCTGAGATGTTTTTTGTTTGTTTGCTCTTGACATGTCTACCACATGCCCCTAAGCCCTCTGCCTGAGATAGAAGAGAATTATTGTTTTCTGCAGAGAGTTTTGCTATGAAATACCATTTACTCTTTAAAGAGGGTTTGAAATTTATTAAACATTTTATGGATATGTAAAACATATCCATAGCTGTGGTTGTGACAAAATGCTCAGCTGATTTTAGTATTGATTTTATTTAGAATTGATTTTTTTTTCTCTAAATGTAACTTTTTGACTTGCATTTTTTGTTTTATTAACTGATATTTACTTTTTGTTATAGATGGGTGGAACAAGATCCAAAGGAAATCTTAAAGTCAGTCCATGAATGTGTGGAAAGAACCTGTGAGAAACTGCAGCAACTGAACATAGACATCACTAACATAAAAGGTATTCCGAGGGGAAACTGGTGGTTTTAACAAGCTCATAGTTGAGCAAGTCAGATTCTCTAGTTTTTAAGTCAATAAAGAGAAAGGCGGCGGCTTGTCCTAAATTCAAAGAAAATGTTGAGTTTTATTGAGAGTAGTTTGTTTGGGAGGAATCATAAGAAAAGATATTGTTCATGTATGTTAGCGAGGCAAAATCTACAAAATAGACTTACGTAATCTTGCAAAATCACAGACATGAGCAATGAATGAGGAAATTCTGAAAGGTAAATTGTTCAGGTGCTATTGGTGAAAACTAGTTTGCCTGTCAGTGTTGATGTTGTCTTAATTTCTGGGAAATAAAAAGGATTTAGAGCACTGGTTAAGCAGTAAAAGATGAATGCTCAATTTTTAGAAGTAATCTTTCTAGATTGTAATATGAAAAAGTTGGAAGCATTTTATTTCCCATTTACTTGCCTCTTCTCCTTACATGTTCCTCCCTCATCTCCACCTCTCCTTTCCCTCCCACACCCCCAAAAAGTGGAAAATAAACCCTCTGAAAAGGATACTTCTTTCTATTTTGTCCTGAAGCCATTGGAGTTAGCAACCAGAGGGAAACAACAGTGGTTTGGGACAAGACGACTGGAGAGCCTCTTTATAATGCTATCGGTAACTATTATACTTTTTGAACATGTATTGTAAAGTGAGTGTGTTGTAGGAAAAAATGCTTTCCTAGTTCTGTGTGCATCTCGTTGTGGCCTGGTCTACTAACTTCTTTTGAGTGTTGGAGATCCATCATTAACTGTGTGTTTGTATACACAAGTGCCACATTCTGTTACAACTATTACCTGATAACTTAATAAAACACCTAATAAGCTTTCAACAAAAAACAAAGTTCCTGAAGGGTTTTGGACATCTTAGCATGCCTTGAAGCCCTGACTTATGCAAAGCCACTTCATTTTAAATGAAGGAGCTTACTAAATGTTCAGGATTCTTGGGATTTAACCTTAAAGTAAACATTTTTTTATGAGTTTAAAAGAATACTTAATGATTTGGAGTTGTATTTTTTACTTTCCTTGGCTTTTCTGCTTATGCCTGCTGAGAAATTGTGATTATCTAGATTTGTTCACTCAGCCTATGTCAAGTGCCAGGCAGTTTAGCATTGTACCACTGAAAGACTAGGACTTTGATGTGTTTAAATGCATGTTGCTTACAGCTTTATTGTAAGCTCTACCATAATAACTCTGGCATAGCACTTTAGTTCAAAGTTTCATAATTATAGTAAATAATCAACCTACTGTTTGTTTTAACCTTCTAATTTGATAACATTCATCTGCTATAAATAAAGTAGTATTAGTCATTCACTTGTGCTCTAGCAGAGAAGAATATGTGTTCTATTATGTGGAAGATCATGCTTGATATTGCAAATCATTAGTTCTTCTAAACTGAATGAGTTTATCCAACCTTTTTTTTTTTTTCTTTTTTCTTTTACAACTATACTTTAAAAATACAATGGTAATGTAATATTAATTCTGCATTAAAAAAAGGAGTAAAGACAGAAATTTACTGGCAAATACTCAAGTTTTGTGAAAACTTCTTACTCATGTCACTGTTGTTGTAATAGATCATTTGATTAATTTACTTTATTCATGTTTCTAGTGTGGCTTGACCTGAGAACTCAGTCAACAGTTGAAAGGCTTCTTAAGAGAATTCCTGGAAATAACAAATCCTTTTTTAAGGTAAGAGAGATTACAGAATATTAAATAGTAGCTGAACTCTTACTGTTATAGTAGATAATATACAGTGTTATAAGGTATTTCTTGAAAAATTCCCTAAAACGAAATAAGTCAGTTGTAGCTTCCAGCTAGTCAAATAATAAAAAATGTACATAATGCTGTACACCAATCTGAGACAGGAAAATATTTATTTTCCTCAAATAAATTGGTAATACGCCTTAAATATTTCACTAGAGAAGTTAGATAGGCAATTGTGAGACTTCATTATGTCCTTCCTGTCTAATAACTAAACATTCCTCCAAAAAGTAAGAGCAAGTAGGAAAAAAATGTTCAAAAATCATTTATTGATATTAAATATTTAATTATCATTTCTCATCATATGTTGTAGTAGTGAACTCATTTGCAACCAGTCTGAGAACTGCAAAGATATTTTATAAAAAACAATCTTTTTTCTAATAAGAGTATATATCAAAGTTTGAAAATAAATGCTTGCAGAGTAGTGTCATAATTCTTTTATTTACATTTTCCTTGCCTGATTATATAAATATTTTATATGCCTTCTTACAGCCAGCAAACAAATGTGGAAAGTATATAAACTTACTTGCTTCTAAGTTAGAGTAGAATACAAATTCTATCTTTCGTGTAGCGTGCTGCTTGTCTTTGTAAAATCCACTTTCTGTATGGTCATACTGAGATATCCTAGATAACTCTGGATTTCTGCTAACAACTGTTTCCACATAAAGGATTTTTGACCTGGGTTTAGCTTAGCTTTGATCTTTGTCCATTATGCAGTAGTTGTCTGGGTTTGATATTTTCAGACTTGCTTATTGAATGCCTACTATTTATTTTAATAAAAAGTTGATGAGTTTTCTGTGAGTTTTGGGTGTTGAGTTTTTCATTTACTAAGGTCCTTTTTATATTTAACGTAGTTGTGGAAAATATCTCTGCATTATGTTAAATGTTTGATTTTTTTTTTTCAATTTATGTTTTTCATTTTACAGTTTAGGACTGGTCTTCCACTTAGCACCTACTTTAGTGCAGTGAAACTTCGGTGGCTTTTGGATAATGTGGAAGAGATTAGGCAAGCAGTTGATGATGGAAGAGCAATGTTTGGAACTATTGATTCATGGCTCATATGGGTATGTATTTGTGAGCTTATTATCACTCTTTTAAAAATGGATTTCAATTTCCTGTATTCGAGTTCCTACCTAAAACGTTTTCTCCTGGAGTTGTAGACAAAACACAATTTTTAGTATTTACTGACTGATTGTAATAATATACAGTCATCTTCTGAACAACTGCATAGTTTTCTTCATATAGAAAAATATAGAAAAAAAGGACAGAACTTACAGGCAGAGAGTTGGGATCCTAGCAGGAGCACTGATACTTAATGATCACATGGTGATGTTGATATAAGTTGTTAAAGAAACTCCATTAAACTTCCTAATAAAGATGAACTTGTACTGTCCCTATTACACTTTTTTTTTTTTTTTTTTTTTTTTTTTTTTTTTTTTTTTTGTATATGCACATTTGTCATTTCCCGTTTGTAGGTTGTTGGATTATTTTTCTCATGCTTTTGGGCAAACTTGAACTTTAGAAAGATGTATTAGCCACTTTTGTAAGATAAGAATCCAGGAGGTACTGCTGTGCCCTTACTATCTTTCCCATGCCTTTATTCTACTGTATCTGGTTTTAGTTGTTGCAGATACGTCGGTGTTCCCACTCCCAAGCTGAAAGCTGTGTGAATTTAGATTTTGTTTGTAATTTGTTGAAGCAAACTTTTATCTGAATTTAGGTTTTGTTTCTAATTTGTTGAAGTAAACTTGTATCTTCTCATGCCAAATTCTGTTGATTTTTTTTTTTAATTATTATTATTCAGTGTTTGACAGGTGGGAAGAATGGAGGTGTTCACTGTACAGATGTAACTAATGCCAGTAGAACAATGTTGTTCAACATTCATTCCTTGGATTGGGATCCTGAGCTCTGCCAGTAAGCTTGGTTTTATAGTAATAATGCTATTTAAGTGGATTCTGTAAGTGATGTCTTAAAAAACACTCAATAGTAAGAATTACTTATCTAAATTATAATCAGCAGTTACTGTTGTATTTACTGTTAATATGTAAGATTTGTTGTTAATCAAATGTCCAAATTACAAGAAATTTTAACCAGCAGAGCCTTGAATTTTTCTGCGGGTAGAAGACTATTTCATGAAAACAATTCAATTTAATAGTTTGTTTTTTCATTAATTTCATTTGTAGGCAGTTACAATGATAGTGTTTCTATTTTGAGTTTAAATTTATTAATCACTATATTATAAAGGTAGTGTTGGAAGAGAAATGACTTCTCAAATGGAAGAGTTAGATGTGTCTTCAAAATACCTAAATATGTTGTTTTACTTTCTAGTTCAGTGTCACATTTTATGAGAAATAGAGAAACATATACATGAAATCCTAAATATTTAAGTTCCCTTTATATATATTTTTTCCTTATACCTTAAACTTATTTAAGAAAATAAATGCAAAATCCTTCCTGATTTAGCATTGACCATATATATAACTTATTTTGTATTGTGCTCAGATTCTTTGATATTCCTATGGAAATACTTCCAAAAGTACGAAGCTCATCTGAGATTTATGGCCTGATGGTATGTTTGCTTGTGCGTGTGTGTAAGTTTATCTTGTAAAAATATGTCAGTATCAATTGAGAGAACTTTCATTCAAACTAGTGGCTTTTTCTGGACTAGTGTTGTTTGATTTATGACTAGTATGTCAATATCTCCTGCTGTAAGATATTATACAAAGGTAAATATCTGCCAGACGTTAAGTGTCAAATAGACAAAACAAGATGGGAGAGGCTTTTGATAAGCATAAAAATTTGATTTTTGTTGACAAGTACTGTAGAAACTACCTGTCAGAATGCAAGGTATAATTAGTAGATCAAAAATAATGAGCTTGCTGTGAAGATTATTTAGGAGTAAAATATGGATTTCTGTCATGGGCCTGAGATTTCAGATTTAATATCATGTAGCACTAACTCTTCTGATAAAGTGACAGCTAATTTATTCTTAAAACTTTCAGAATAGGATAAGCTGGATATTGTGATTTCTGTTATTTTTTCCTGGCATTTTACCCTATTGTTTACTAAGAACATATAAACATTTTGTAATTAAGACAAACTAAAATATTTTTATTTAAAATGTAAATCCAACCTGCCTGAAATGTAAGTAATTTTACTAATATGTCATTAAAGATGCTACTAGAAATCATTACTGACTTTCACTAATTTGAAGCGTCAGATAAGTGTGAGTTGTAACTAAGTTGAATGAGTGGAGCTAATGAAATACTTCTAGGCAATAAGGTAATAAGAGATGAGATACTACAACGTGGCACCTGAAGCAGAATAGCTGGTCAGTTTAAATTTGTACTTGTGTTTCTTTTCCCCTTTCTTCCCACTTTTTTTTCTTTTCTTCCTTTTGCTGACTAGAAAATCTGTCCTAGCCTGGTGAGTAAAGGCTTCTATTAGGCTGACCACCTGTATATTATTCACTCTGTCTATATGCTATGCATTTCCATTGATTTTAGAATTAGTAAAAGCACACTTCCTAGTCCGGTAAACTTGCAAGTATTTTCAAATTTGAGATATTACAATGAGTGTTCACACCAAAATTGTTTCTAAAATATTAAATATTAAATATATAAATATTAAATATAAAATATCTAAAAATCAAAAATATAATGTTTATGTATGTGTGTGCTTTAGTTTACAAGCTGCTGAATATTTATTTTTGTATTGAAGTAAAAAATAGAGCTATTGTCTAATAAGTGTTGTTATACTGAAACATCAGATTACACTGGGGTTTTTAGTGCATTTTTAAACTGAATTACTTTCAATCCAGTTAAATTAAGTGTGAATTAAAAAAAAAATCAGATTGGAAATGCACTTGCATGGCTTCACTGAAAATTCATTCCACAAACAAAAAATTTAAAGCCAGAGATAAATGTTGTCAAGATATATATTTATTATGATACCTACTGCAAGAACGCAACTGAAAAGCTATGTGGTAGTGTTTGGAAGAGGTTCTAATCCACTTGAAATGCTGTATCTTAAAATGAGGCATCTGTCTTTGCCTAACAATTACTTTTTTTCTAGTCACTTTACTCTTACACTTCTGCATTTTAAACTTGACACAAGTTACACTGCATGTTACACTGCACCTTGTTTTCTGTACACTGTCATTTCAAAAAATATGCGTATTAAGAACTATTGAGATGACAACAAGAGTACCTGTAAAATTCCTACTCTATTATAGGAATGAGCTGCATAAAGCTGAAGTCCAGTATGCAACTCAACTCAGCCATATAGTTCATGTGACCCCTTTCTGCCCTATTTTAGTCATGAGCTGCATAAGTCCAATGTGCAACTCTGCTCAGTCATATTGTTTATTTGACCCTTTAGGCATTAAAGCCTCCTTACTTTTTTTTCTTTCACTGACTTTAAACCAACTGCAATGCATTTCTTTTTAAAGTGATATAAAAAGAGGAAAGCTCTGGGTTTTATTTGCCTCTGTATTCTTAGTATTAACTAAGATGTAGTTAATCTTAAACAGTGAGTAGTAGTGACTCTATGCTATGAATCTCCGCTTTTCATATATATAACTTAACAGAATTTACTCATTTTTTTTTCCTTTCTTACTTCTCTCACGTGTTTTTGTTTGTTTGTTTTTCTCCCAGGAATCTGTCTTTATGTGTTGTAGCTGTAGTTCTTCACTTCATGCTCTATTCAACAAATTCCTAGAAAAAATGTTTCTCCTACCAGAAGTACTTTTCTCCAGGATGTTGTTTCCCTTATCAATATATCTTACATCCATTTTCTGTTTCTTAGTAGAGATTTTTAATAGAACTGAAATAGTAAAAAAAACATACTTTGAAGCCAACTTCTACAGCATTAGTGACTATCCATTTTTGTACGACTTCATCTGTTTCTTTATGCATGCAAATTTTTATCTCCCAGTCAAATATAAGTTTAGCTTCTTTTTGATTGCCTTAAACGGTATTCATGGAAAGCTGATCTGAGGCTTTTCTTTCTCTTTTTGTGATTCAGAAATCTGGAGCTTTGACAGGTGTACCAATTTCTGGGGTAAGTCAACTTTAAATCAAATTTTGGTGCGAGACATAACTTCACTGCAAAAATTTTTAAGAAGTGTGAATCTTGTTACAGAAAAGTTGTTGGTTTCCAAGTTTTTTAGCTTCATGTTTAACATGAAATAAATTTTGAAGCTGAATTTATACTGAAGAAGTTAAGATCTGGCTGTGGAAATACAGCTGTCAACTCTAAAACATATGTGTAGTTACGTTGAAAACTGAGAATCTCTAAGGAAATGAATAGCATTACAAAATGGAACCAAGCTCTGCTTTATGTGTAAAAGGGATTCAGTATATACATAATCCAGAAATTTGAGGCAGATTCTCATCTTTTTTTTTCACAACATGCATTAAATAAATTTTAATTTTGATATTTTTTGATTATTTACCACAAGCATCATGACACATTTTATTTGCAGTTCTTATAGAGGGAAGAGGGTTATCTTTACAGGTTTTTCCTTACTTTCAATTGGCTGTGTGTTCCTTATAGGCTAGAGCTATAGTTAAATATATCTGTTCATGTTACTTGTTTGTGAATGTGATTCATATGAAGACATTTGCTAAAAAAAAAAATTCTTTTTTTCAGTGCTTGGGTGACCAGTCTGCTGCTCTTGTTGGGCAAATGTGCTTCCAAGATGGGCAGGCAAAAAACACGTAGGTTATGATGAATGTTGTGAGATAAACTCACTGAACAGAGCTCACTGCTCTGTTTTAAATTTAGTATTATGTTCTCTTCTGAGCTAACTGCCAAATACTTTTGTAGTTACCACATAACTACAGCTCTACCTTTCAACTGTGTTGATCTAGAAATTAAACAGTGTCCTGACTTTTGAATAAAATATTGAAGATATTAAAGTAAAATGGTTTGTGATGTATAGTTTGGAACAAAGTCGCTGTGAAGAAATATCTCCGTGTGAAAGAAGGTTTTTAATTTTAAAATACACCAAAACACAGAGCTAAGTAGTTGCTATTTAAATGGTGTGATCTAAAGTTAAACAAATACAGGCAGCGTGAGTTAAGATTGCATAGATTTCAATGACAAAAACCACACACTACTGCTAGATAGGAAAAGTCCATTTAAGTTACAGTGCTTAGCTTTGGTTCTGCGTCTCAGTCACGGAGCATTTTAAATCTGATTTTTTTCCTAGTTCTCAGCATTTTATTTTCCCTTGTTTAAAATAGCTGATCAGTTAAATCAGGCAAGTGGTATAATCAAATATTTATTTGAGAAAAAGCTCTACGCTTAAGTGACTTATTGTTTCATTTGCTATTTCTTGCTTAAATGAACATCTAGGTATATACACAGCACTGGACTTTCACAGATTTAATTACATATTAATTTATACTTGTTGCTAATTAACCTTCAAGTTATCTTTTATACTTATGCACAAATCAAAGTCAGTAGCCTTGTATTTTGTTAAAACAAACATGCTTCTGAGCAATTTTGTCACAAAGTGTTTTTATAAGAAATATTTTTATAAAATAATAGATGTTTGGAAAAATATCTACCTAAAGCTAAATATCAGATGAGATTTCTAGCCAATTTGTGATACTACTTTATCCTTTTTATTCTACAAATATAACTGAAGACTTTCTCGTTACTATTTGTAAGCTTTGGATTTTCAGACTATTAAATAAAAATGAATCCTTACTTAGTTAGAATAAATGTGCACAGAGTATGAGGCTACTAAACTATGTTTTTGTATGTGTGCGCACATACACCTGTAGTGTTTCAAATGAGATACGTGCAATTTTTAGAAGTTGAATATGTTTTAAAAAAAAACAATCTTCTTTGTGACAGGAACAAAGTTTGTTGCATTTTCACCTTTAAAAGTTTGAACTAAATGTTATGAAATATTTAGTTTATGAAGTGGCTTTCATAATCAGCTTAAACTGAAGTAAGTAAACACAGCCAGCAAAGAAGAATTCAGACTCAGCTTTCAGCTCTGTCTGCTCCTTGATAAGTACTGTACAAGAAATAATCAGAGAGAGAAGTGTGGAACTAGATTTTTCAGCCTCAAGCTGGAATTAAATAAACTGTGTGAGAATGGTTTCATCATCCATTAATGGTAGCATAAATTTCGAGGGGAAAAAATTGTGGTGTCTCCCTAGGGGAGTAATGAATTCAAGAACTGCAGTAACTGCTTATCTTTTAAATGTCCTAGTTTTAACTTTTCTTTGCTCTCATGCTAGGTATGGAACAGGATGTTTCTTGCTGTGCAATACAGGTCAGAAGGTCAGTTGTGTTTTTTTCGTTTTTCACTTGTTTTTAGCAAACTTCACTTAAGTAGTTAACTATAAATAAATCTTAATCTTATTAGCAATAATTGCATTGCTGGAGGTAAGGAAAAATATTGAATTGCATATTGAAATGGAAAAGAACAGAAAGTAATAGTTTGTTCAAGGTGTTCAAGTAAGATTCTTATTTCCTAGCTGCAAAGTGAACTTCTCATAGTAAGTTTCTTGCACTTCCCTTGTGTATAATTCTTAAACTCACTCAAAAAACATTGTGTGTTGTGTAACTTACATGCTCTATTCTTTGTCTTGGCTATTTTATTCTTTATTCTTTCACATTTGTTTCTCTGTAGTACTAGTTATTAGTTATTTGATATAGAAAGTCTGGAAAGATCCAGGGCAGCTAATGAAAATGAAAAATTAAAACACCAGCAATTCAAGGGTTTTATCTCAGCTGTTTATATAGATAATCTACTTTGTTTAAACTTTCTGTATATCTTTTTTTTTTTCTCTCAGTGTTATCTTTTTTTTTTTATCATTTGCATGTACTTAAGTAAATATTTTCTGCCTGTGTTTTTTCTTTCTTCTTATCCTATTTAGTCCGTGTTTTCTGACCATGGTCTTCTAACTACGATAGCTTACAAACTGGGCAGAGACAAACCTGTTTGTTATGCATTAGAAGTAAGTAAAATAATTTCTTCCTTTTTATAGTGATACATGGTTATGATTACTTTTTCTTTTTAGTATCTTTCTGTTATCTCCAGTGAATCCATTCAGTTGCACAGTAAATAAAATAGCTTTGCGCCTCAAGGCTTATGTGTGGTTTTGGTTATCCCATCTCCAACCTAGATCACTTAATCTAAAAAAAAATAATTCTACATTGAATTTCTGGGCATAATGTCTGAAACATTTTTTCAGTTCCACAATCTCAAATTTTCATAAATGTATTAAGTAAATTAAGAAACCAAGATTGAGTTTAAAAAGGAGGATATACTGAGTGTTTTAGCTAAAAGAAAAAGCATGAATAGATGTCTTTTATTTTTAATTTCATTCTAATGGTTTTTACTTAAAACTTAAAACTCTGAGCCAAATTTCTGAGACAAGATACATGTAACAATTAAGCTCTTTTTACCTACTAAAACATAGGTGCCTATTTCCAGTTCCTTTAGTTCCTCAGTTCTCCACACAACTCTGAGAAAATTTTCTGTAGAAAATCGGACTTTACCTATAACTTAAAGTTTCATCATTCTAAAACTCTGCCTCTGAAGCACAGAGCAGCTCAACAACTGTTTGACACCACTACTTCATTGGGATCAGCAGAATTATTCTTCCATCTCTGTTGATTTGTGGGCTTGATCTAATAGTTATTTTTAAAAATGCATACTGAATTGTCTGCTACCATTGAGCTTTTGAAGAGAGCCTATGTTTTCTGTGTTGAACAGACCAAGACAACACCCAGGATTTTCTTCTCTGGGAAAATAATTTATGGCTTACAGTTACCAGGATGTGGGAAGTTGTATTTGCCATGTTTTGGCAACTTCGGGATTTTCATTTTGTACATATGTGTGAGAGGTCTGGTTTGTTTTTAGACCTTGTTTAAGAGTGACTTTTATTTCCACACACTCACACATGCTTATGCACACATTTTTTCTTCATCATCTTTAATGATACTGTCTGAAAAAAATGTCTTCAACAGAAAACATTGTGTTCTTTCTACTCCTACATCCATACTAGAATAATCTTATGATTAAGACACTTTCTAGAGTGAAAAATAGGGACTCAAGCTTTTGTTTTAATCAAATCCATACGTTTTAACTGTAAGAGCTAGCTGTTTAGAAAACACCTCTGTTCTCTTTTGGCAATGGCTTAGAATGAGAATATAATGCTGTTTCCATTTCGCTTGAAGCTTAGTTTACTAGACTTGAGACTGTCTTACATAGAAGCCCAAATGAGTTTTTGCAGTGAGATGGAAGGCATGCAATTTTATCTGTGATATGATGGAACCATTCAGGGACATTTATTGAGTTAACAGAGGAATTTTGCTGTCAAATGAAAGTGACTAAATTTTCTGTCTCTCTGTCTGTTTCTATTTAGACTCTAGACATAATTAGTTTTGTCCCTAAATTAGAGGAACCCCAGAAGATTGCTTAGGAAGTTGGGCAACTCCTCTCCATGAAAAAATTGCATGTAATTGTAGTGATTTTGTTTTTTTCAGGGATCTGTTGCAATAGCTGGTGCCGTTGTTCGTTGGCTGAGGGACAATCTAGGTATTGTTAAAACTTCACAGGAAGTTGGTGAGTGTTTGCAATTTGGAGCTGTTAGTTTCAAGTGTTCTTTTTGACTTGCTTGATGAGTTGTTGAATTCTGATGGCTGTGCTACTGTTGAATGAAAACTCAAGAATAGCTGTAAGATGCATACATACATTATGCTGTGCAGCCCCTGTTTATTGATACTTTTCACTGATATTTCATACAGCATATCACTAAGATCACTGAAAACCTTGGTCGACTTTCCCTAGCAAGCAGATTCTCAGTAAGATGCTAAACTTGCAATATTTGTACAGTATTCAGTTTTCCAGAGACAAGAGTATATAAGTCTCTGTAATGAAATCCAAAGTATACTGGATCCTAAACCAACAAATGTATTTTTTACTGTCATAATCATGACAATCTGAAGCCCTAAATTTGCAACAATTGATGCAGAAGTATTCATATCCACTGAAGTAGTCAGTTTGCAAAGCTGTCTCTTAAAGGAATTGTGGATAATCAAAGAATCAAGGAACCTTTAAGATCATTTATTCCAGACCTCCTGCCATGGGCAGGGACACTTCCCATTAGACCAGTTTGCTGAAAGCCCCAATCCATCCTAGGGCAGATACCCATAATGGCTGCCTGTTTTGGATATAATTCCTTCAGAATTTGTGTTTCTGATTTTTTCTGCTTGAGCTGAACTGAAATAAACCGGTGTGTAACACAGAGACTATGAATACACCAAACCTTGAAAAAGGAGAAAACATCAAAAATATGCATTATAAGTTTCAAAGTGATATAATGAGATCTAGGATTGAAAAGCAATTCATTAAATTTTTTAATAATTTGATATATTTTTGAAAAGTGGGAAAAAAAATTCAGATTGGACTGTTTCCTTGAAAATGTTCTCCTCCTCCCTTCACCCCTTCAAGTGGATTCTGCATGAAAGTGTCATTCGAAAAAGAATTTTGGACTGTATTTCCCTATCTTTTCTCTCTATTGCTATAGTTTGATCAATGCAAACAAAAGAAATTTTCAAAAGCTGAAAAAATATACTTTCTTTACTTGTTATAGGAAGGAGCTGTGCACTAACAATACTTTGTTCGTCATGCTGGATGCTTTAATACAACTTTTAGAATTACATATTTTAATATTTGAGAGTTCAGATATCTGATATTACTACTCAGATATTAAGAAACTTCACATTTCCTTGTAGTTGGCCAGGTGATTATATACTTAAGATGAGAATTTAGGACTCTAAATCCATTTGAAATTAATGGGAATTTAGTTCTTAACTTTCTTTGGTCTTGATCCAGTTTTATATGCTTGCCTTGACTTAAATGCAAGTGTGACCTTTGAAGGTAGAATTCTTTACCCACAGCATACCCTTTGAAAACCTCAAAGAATCCAGGTCCAAATGTCAAGTAAATCATTTTGGCTTTTGATTTTACATTTACCACAGCCTCCCATGCCCCATCTTCCGTTCATATTGCTGCAAGTGGACATCATGGTACAGATGAGGAGATGGCCCGTTAGTTGTATTTTCTAATCGTAATGGCTTGATTGCTTTTGTAGCTACCTAACATATTATAAATATTCTCTCTTTAAATAATAATATCTTCGAGTGTCATGTTTAAGTGCTGGTGTAGTTGTGAGAAGCTAAGTAAAGACTGTTTGTGTGTGCATTAGAAAAACTGGCTGCAGAAGCGGGAACTTCTTATGGCTGCTACTTTGTGCCAGCATTTTCAGGACTGTATGCACCTTACTGGGAACCCAGTGCAAGGGGGTAAGGATCTGAATAAGCACCACATGTGCAGGAAAATGTAATTATTTTACAAATACTAACACTAGTCCTTTCAGGTATGAGAAACTGTTTTTGTTTTTTTTCTTGATTCCCTATAGTATCTTCAAGCAACCACTGTTTTTCCTTTGCATTTAATCTGTTCAAAACAGCAACTGCTACTGATTGAAGAACAAGCACTAGCTGATTCAGCCAATCATCCTTCCACCCATCTCTAAAAATTTTAAAAAAGAGAGGGGCAGGGGGTGGAAAACACTTTGACAAGGTTTTGCTTTTTGGAGGACAGTTCACAGAATCACAGAGTAATAGAATATCCTGAGTTAGAAGGGACCCACAAGGATAGTTTTATCATTCATAAACTAAGATGGGGGACGTTTAGGTTAGATATTAGGATGAAGTGTTTCACTCAGAGGGTGTTGTCACACTGGAACAGGTTGCCCAAGGAGGTTGTGGATGCCCCTGGATGCATTCAAGGCCAGGCTGGATGTGGCTCTGGGCAGCCTGGTCTAATGGTTGGTGATTCTGCGCATAGCAGGGGGGTTGAAACTAGGTGATCATTGTGGTCCTTTTCAACCCAGCCATTCTATGATTCTGTGATTCATGACACGGAAAAAAACAGCTTTTTTTACTTCACACATTTCTGGTTCTGCGTACCTGCAAACTGTCGGGCAATAAAAGCAGAAAATTAAGAAATTAGTGGTGATTTATTTTTCTGAGCTCACTTTCCCACAGCTGTTGCATTCACTATGTCAAATGATTCAGCCTTCTAAATTCTTCCCTATTTCACCTCCCTTTCCTCTTTGATTTCTGTCTATTAAACACTCTTCAGTATAATGCCTTCCAATCCCTTTCCTTTGTTAAGACTCAACAGTCTGGTACTAGTTAGATCTACTAGTTGAAGTGGTAGCCTTCTGTTTGTTCTTTTCTGCCATTGTGAGCTTGTCTGCTGTTGCTGGAATCAGAGCATGCCATGAGAGTCACAGAAGCATAATACATATAAAATAACTTTCCTAAATTGAAAAAAGAAATCTTTAAGAATATCCAGTTCCCAAGGCCTGGAAGTCCTGTTCTTAGAAATTAGATGCTTTTAGTACTTAAGGAACAAAAAAGCTCTGACATAGGTATTCTAACAATTTTTTAGATCACAGTGCTTAGCTTCTTAACTATTACAAGCTGATCTTTGAATCCTTTAATGAATTTGTCCTTTAATATCTCAGTTCTTGCATGTATCCAGCACCAAATACACAGCATTGGCCCAGCCGGGCTTCTCCTTTAGAACTAAAAGCATGAGAGAATTATTAAGATTTTAGTGACCACTGATACTTTTTTTTTAAATAGAAGTTGTCCTACATCATACATTCCTTAAGGGAAGAACACTCGAATTTGTATGTGTGTGTATGAATATGCACCATTTATGCATGCACATTGACAATAATTTTGTAAATTATGGCAATGAATTTTATTGATTGAACACTGAAAACAGCTTATTACAGAGATAAGAGAATTCAGATTAAAAAGAAACAAGCTTTTTAATATTAAAAAGCAGTCCTTATATGACAGAATCGAATGAGCTGTGAATTAAAAGGCCTAAATCTGAAGTATTTTCTGGAAAAGATGTTCTAACTGCTGGTTTTCTTTTTCTCTGTTCAACAGCATTATCTGTGGCCTTACCCAGTTTACAAACAAAAACCACATTGCCTTTGCTGCACTAGAAGCAGTCTGCTTCCAAACACGAGAGGTAAAAGCAAATTAGTTGTAAAATTCATTGTAAACTAGTATGATAATAGTAACTGTAAATCTTCAGAAAGAGAGAGGATTAAAAAGGTTGACGCAAAGTCAGGTGCTTCATACCACACTTGTATGCTAATTTACGTGATGCTTGTGCTGAAGAATTGTTCTTGTGAACTTAGCTACAATGATCTGATTGGGTGGTACATTATTTTTATGGTTTTTCTCAACACTTAAAATAAGGTGAACACATTTTGTGAATATCATGAGATGCAGAACAGACAAACTTTAAAATGACAAGGCAGTGCCAAAACTGAAATGGAGCATTAGTTCTACATCATAGAAGACTACATTCTATATTCTGTGCTCTGACAGATATGATTGATGTTGCTTTCAGTACACAAGAGCAGCAGACATATCAAGGGAAATCCATATTCACTTCTTGTTCGCTACATATCTAATTGTCTTTGCCAACATTCTGCAAAAACAAAACTAAATCTCACACTTAAAGTTAATCCTTCAACCAAATTAAAAAGCACGATATTCACAGAATCATCACAGAATCATAGGGGTTGGAAGGGACCTCCCGAGGTCATCAAGTCCAACCCCCTGCCAAAGCAGGTTCCCTACACCAGGTCGCACAAGTAGGCGTCCAGGCGGGTCTTGAAT
>JAOWBP010015169.1:2603-24214 GCA_028571105.1 Tragopan temminckii | reverse complement strand
CTTCTGAGTCTGCAGCTCCTGCTGCCTTCCTAAGGGGAAGGCCCTCTATATTACAAGCTTCTTCCTCCCACCTTCAGCCCGCTGGCAGTAGGAGCTGGATTTCTTTCTGTTTGAAAGTCCACTCTTGGCAATGGGTGTGCTCGGGATACTTAGTGATTAATGACCCTTGTTACGGCTTTGTTACTGACTGAGAGTTCAATTCATCTCACTTCGCTGGAGCATTACACACCGTGCACTGCCATTGGTGAAGATACAGTCTTTTGCAATGAGGGTAGTAGGTAAATTCTAACTTTCAGACTACAGGTGGTGGATCCTTCCTTAGTTTCTCCCAAGGGCAGAGCTGTGATGTAGTCCTAGCTGTCTTGTCTAAGAAATAACCCATCTAGGTGTGGTTCTGCTCAAGTACTCGACTTTTGTGAGTAGCAAGGCTTGTTGTGATACTTCATATTTAGAACTTTGGAGGTACAAGATGAAGGATTAGGCAGTTGCTGTGTAAAACTTAGAAAATAAGAGAATAGCAACCCTTATTTCTTGGTTTTCATTTTGTCCCTCTGCATCTTTATTGGGTTACAGTGTTCTGTTCTTGTATCTGCTTGGAGTGAATTGAAATAAATAGAAAGAATCAGCAGCACTTCAGCTACTTTTTTGCAGTAGACAAATGGACTTCTCCGACTACTAAAAACTATTCCTGGAGCAGTTTACTTACTACCCCTACAGGCACAACTGCAGGAAGTGCAAAGTGGAATAGGAAAAAAGAAACTAGCGTGAAATGTGAGCCTTGCAGCAGGACAGGGTCACTGCTTTTCCTCTGCCATCTCTGCAAATGGGACAGCAGCTCCGTCCATCTGTTCAGCAGCTCGTGTATGTGTCCCAGGTTAGGCACTGGATGCCTTGAGAGCTTTTCATAGGTAACTCTTCCAGCAGCTATGCAGTTTCTACACGGTTTCATATACAGAATTAACAAAATTAACATTTGCAGCCCTTCTTTCTGCAGAGCTTACAGCAACCCTGGGCTGCCCAAGGGAGCTACCAGCTTGATGAGGAGTCTGTGCTTCAGGTTAGCAGATTGTCTGGGATGGCTTTAAGAAGATAACTTATGGGTTGCATGGCTTCCTGATAGCGTTGCCTGGCATGGCCTATGCCTGTTGCCACCCAGTAGATGTGAGTGACATCCTCCTGCCACAGCACATCCCATCCTCATTACTTCTAGGTTTCTACCCCTCATAGCTCAACTAGCAGCATGAGCTCCAGCTCGAGAAAAACAATTTATGAACTATTTTATTTGAGATATTGCCTAAAGTTACTTTCGAAGATGGCTGTTAGTCACCTCTGTCACTTTGATGCTTTTCAAGATTGTGTTTCCTGTTCAATTTCTCACTTTGCCAGACATTAGTAATTAAGGTTTAGCGTGCAGAATTTGAGCCAGAAAGGACTCTCTGCAAAAGATGTATGTGGGCACAGGGGATTAAATTTAGCAGCCTCCTAGTTGTAAATATTTTATCACTTTATCTGTGAGATTATGACCATGATACACAATGGGAGTTGGAGATGTGACTGAAGATGGAAATGTGTCTGTCTGCTGCTGAAGGTGTGCGTTCACTGATGGGCAGAGGTAGCTGTACTGAGTTTCTCTTTCTATTGGGGAAGTGTTAATTTATATTCACCAAAGCACTAAGCCTAGGAAATGAAAGGGCGTTTTAACAGTTCAATAGCTAAGGCAAAAATTATCCCCAGAAACACTCAGCTCTGGTTCTAGCTATTTTCTACCTCTCTCTTTTCTAAGTCTTAGTTTTTCAAGTACTACAAGACACCTTGGTCTGTGAAGGGAAGGAAGGAAGGAAGAATCACCGGGCTTGCAATGGCTTTGGCAAACTGTACCAAAGCTTGAGGATGAGCAGCCAGCCCTATAATCCTTGCCTGGTCCATGGGCTGTTCTGTGTGCATCATCAGGAGCAGATGTGAGTGAAAAGTGATGGAGAAATAACACTGAAAGTAATTTTTCCTGCAATTTTACTGCTCTGAGAATGAGACAAGGAGCAGATTCAAAAATTGTCATCCAGACCTGGGCTCACACAAGCCAGTGATGCTGTAGGTTGGTTTGATCAAGGACCCAGTCTATCATACTGCACAGAAGAGGAATTTATGCTTACCAAAGCCTGCACTGCATTTAGAGAGCAAATTCTCTTCTGGATAAGTCCAGCATTATATGGAGAGCTGAATAAATGCAAAAGACTATGTATTTGGATTTCAGCATGCTTGTAGTTGAAGCTTTAGATTGGGTAAATCTCTAATTAAAGCTAAAGGATGGAAGTACTTCTTCAGTAAGGATTTACACTCTTAATTCCGTTACTCATTCAATTGCATGATAGAAATGATAGATTAAGCTACCAGATAGTTTAGACTTCTGGCATATGGGTTGTTTGCTTTTTGCAGCTGAGCAGAGCGACAGCTCTGGGCTTGCCACTGTGCTGAGTGTTATAGATTGCATTTACAATTCCTCCATCATTCCGTATTTGCATGGATATTTCAGTGCCTCTGGACCTTTGCAGTTATCTCCCAGGATTGTCAATGGAGTCCCAAAACATTAACACATCCAATCAAGGTAATTGAAAGAGAGAGGCTTTATTAAAAAGAAATCTTGGCAAGGCCTGTAGCTTACATAAAAAGATTGGTCTACAGAATCTCTACATCTGATGCAAAGGAAAAGCCTCTTAGGTGCAATACAATGCAACTGTACAAAAAAATAGCTGCTACAACCAAGATCTTGCTCTGTTTGGTTAATCTGTGGCTTTACAGCAAATAGCAAGAATGTCTTGCATTGTTTAATTTCCTTCTCATTTTAAAGCATAAGTTCTGTGTACAGTACAAAGTTATGCAGTGCCATCCATAGGGTATGTTTCCAGCAGCTTTCAGGGTCTTCACTTTGCATTTGTACCATTTGTTTCTATTCAACATGAATCAATGGTTGCAAGAGCTGCAGTAATGATACATAGCATCTATCTGAATGAGTCAGTGAAAGCCAGTGGATTTATTCACCATAGATTTGCTAGTTGAAGTGTAGGTAATACAACTACATCTCTGATTCTGATTCAGAGCAGTACAGCTGTGAAGCAAGTCCTCTCATTGTCCCCCCGATCCTGTGCTGATTCAATTCACACCAACTGCCCCAGGCATGCACCAAACATCCCAGCCTCTAATGGGGAGGAAAGGTCTGAAACAGTGATAGGTTTTGAGCCATGTGCATGGTGGGCATGTTTGGTTGAGGGGAGCAGATTAAATTTAGTCTCAGCAAATGACTGAAAAAACCCCAACATATCTATATATACATAAATACATGTGCAATCTACAGTATCTACATGTCTACTTAGTATATAGTGTGTCCACATAGTGTAGACATAGAAGTGTCAGCACCAGATTAAATCCCATTATATGCTTCTGCTGTATGTAATGACTTGCTAAATGGGGATATAGTCTTAAAATTGTACTGAGGATACCGTTTGCAATTGGTGACTGTGGATAGCTAAACCATAGTTACCTGGGGTCTCCAAGCACATTTACCATTTTGTTGGTGTGTTGAACTGAACTGGTGAGTAATGGCCACATCAGCTGCTGTATCTGTGTATCTCCTTCCTTCTCTTGAGGGCTTGTAAAAGATCCGGTAGGACCAAAACTGGACAAAAATGTTCTTTCAGTATTCTGTGCTGTAAAAGTCAAGAGCAGTGCATTGATAATTTTAAAGTATGAGTTTTGCCTCTCCTGCATCTCAACACCAACAGCTGCTGCCTCCGTGTCCTCCAGTGGTTTTCTTGTACATAGAACAACAGTAACAATTGTCCTGTGTCTTCCCTAGGATTTTAAAGGTTGTGAGATTGTATTTGTATTGAGGACCAAAGTAAGCAGACTTAGGAAAAGCAGCAGCTGGGGATCTTCCCCTGCTGAACGTATCTGATGGGGTATCAGTGGGTGGAAAATCCAGGTCTGAAGCTTCCCACGTACTCCAGCTGTTTCCAGTCTTCAGCGTTTTGATGCTACATCACATGGTAATGCCTTAGCAGAAAGAAGTCTGTCTTAACCTCTCAAATAAGACACATTCCATCGTATTTACTACATCTTTCCAAAACATGTCACAAACTAATTTTCATTCTTCAGTAGTTGTACTGGTTTGTCCATATGTATCTAAGTGGCCATGCTTTCCAGTAATGGCTGGAAGATAAGCTGGCTGTTGCAGCTCTTGTAATGGGTCTTTGAGCTCCGCTGTGTGAACAATATGTGTGTGCATACCCATGTACATCATTAACCATGCTTTTTGCTGGCTGTGGTCAGTGGATAGGCTCTTTGCCAAAATATAGCTTGGAGATAATTGGGTGGTAGATGGAGAACAAAGCAGGGAAAGTAAGTATTACTGATGTAAACCTGTCCTTATGTTCTACCTAGGAGACATTGATGAGAACCTAACCAAACTCTACCAGGTTACAAATGATACTGAGCAATGGATGAACAGACATGAAAACATTCTCACCTCATTATTCACTGGTTTATATTACTAATGCCAGAAGGATATTTTAAGACTGTTTTATTTTTTTACCACTTGTGCCTTTCCCTGTTTGTCTTTAAGTCTGATTACATAATTCACAGATTTCACATCCCATTTCTCATATATTAGTGCTTTGCTGCAGTGACATGTCTATCCAACAATCCAGAAAATTTTGTATAGGGAAGGTTTTTTTTCTATCTATAGCACTTGCTTCTGACTATTCCTTTACCTTTTAAAACTTATGCTTAAAATCTAAGCTTCAGACCCAAATGAGTTGAAATTATACGTTTAAAAACAGAAAAAAAGCCCCAAACCTTTATTAAAGTTACCCCGGTGCTGCTGTGTCAGCATCAGCGTGATTAACCTGCCATACGAATGTGGGTGCTATAAAATGAACTTGCTCCAAGGCAGCTTTGATTTGCATGCTCAACGCTTTCCAAGTGTTGCATTCGTAAATCAGTACTTTTTGTGTCTGTCTGTTCTGGGGAAGTGTTTTTCCTTCATCCTCCCTTCTGTCCTACAGCCCACCGTGCTTCTCGTGACTGTGGGAGAGCTGCACAGCATGTAGGTTTGCACTGATTTCATTTCTTAGGTGCAAAGGAAAACTGACCTATTCCCAAGGCTTTCTAAAATTAATATGCACATCGGTAATTGCTTGATGGAAAAAAAAAAAAAAGGGAAAAAACATAGAAAAGTGACCTGCTAGTACATTAGCAGAAGTGCAGCGTAACATAAGGATTTCTGTCCATTACAGTGCGCTGCATTCATTGCACCTGAGTTCATACAAACAGAGCCACTGGCAGAATACCTTGAAATTCCCTTTTCTTTGAGATGTGGCATTTCTTCCGGAGAAGTTGAGCTGCTGACATTTCAAACAGCCTTCCACTCCCTGATCTGTTTTCCAGCAAGTGCTTTGCATGGGGGCTGTGTTCCATAGCAAACAGTGCTGGTTGTTTGGGGAGGGGAGTTTAGCTCTGCCCAAACATTGTTGATGCCAAGTTCGTTTAGCTTGCATACAGTCAATTGACTCATTGTTGGGGAATGGTGTTTCATTCTTCCTTTATCACAAGTGCTATGGCCTCATTTGGTGAGAAATAGATTTTCAGTTCCTGCAGGCTTTCTCTGTGTCCCACACTGGCAGACCCCAAACTTTAAGGGGGTTGTAAGTCTCAGAAAGTTGAATCAGGATCTTCTTTCTGTCTCCTTCACTGGGGATGGATGTGGAGCTTGGGGAACTGGTTGGCATGTGATCCTGAGCCACAAGCCCAATGCATTTTGTGCTCCTGCAAATGGGAGAGGTGTCAGGCAATACGCAACTGATGAAAGAGTTGATGATATTTTAATATGTGGCATTTATTTTTAGCTTTAAGTATGGATTACGTATAACGCATATTTAAATCATTTCTCTTTGATTTCCCTCTGCAGCTGACAAGGTAAATAATTAAAAAGTGAAGCTGGCTATGGCTGACGAGACCTGGCTGATGCCACGTGGTTGTCTTGTGCAGAGAAAATTACATTAAGGAAAGACAGGTGTTAGATCTAATGTCAGCTTGTTGGAGTAAGGGCAGCTATGGCACCAAGGCAAATTGGGAAAAGGCTAAGGAAGGAGAGCAGGGCCAGAGGTGAAATAGGTGTAGAAGCCCTTACCTACATCATAGAAGATGATTGCAGCACACCCATCCAGATGAGTGCAGTGCACAGTGCTGGGCTGCAGGTCCTGCATGGGGCCAGGCTGGGAAACAGGGAGAAAAATGCCAGCCAGAGTCACTTCCCATCATCAGATGTAGTTTTGAATAATAGTTCCGTGTCTAATGATTTTCAATATTGTTATTTACAGAAGTACGAGAGAAGAGAGATTGGATAAGATGGCCTGATCAGGCTTGAAACAGGGTGTTTGGGGTTTTTTTTCTTTCATTTTTTGATATTTCACTGAAGTTTCCCTTTGATTTCACTGCTTTTGCTGCCTTAATTCTTCACAGCAAATATTCCACCACTGGATCTGCAGCTCTGCATATCAATACCGAAAGCACAACATGGGATACAGTCAGATAGTGCCAATATTTATTGCACCAAAGATATGGATTTGCTTTGTTGTTTTTTGTGGGGTTTTTTTGGTTGTTCTAATATTGCTCTCTTGTCTTCAGGCAAGAAAACAGTTCTCCCTTTGCCTCAGAAACATGTGGTGTAACTCCACGTCTTGCTGGTAGGGGATTTACAACAGCCTCTATAATTTACATGATAATTATGTCATATTTTTTACTTCCCTTGCAAGTTCCTCCTTGTTTGAGATTGTTCTGTCCTTTAGCAAATAGCACGCTTACCTTGTGCTCTGCAGGGAGCTCTCTGCAATCTTGAATAAGGAATATAGGAGAAAAAATGGCTCATCTGATGATTTCAAGGGATTACAGATTTAGGGGAAAAAAGGCTGGTGGATGGGACAAGGAGGAGAATTCCACACAGTGCTACAGAATTTCAGATGTGCTGCAGATATGCTGACTGTTCCTACACTTAAGCTGTGGTAGATGCAGATTTTGCTAAGAGCTGCAGTGTTTGTCCTGGCTGTGGATGAGATGGATCGCTCTGGCCTTTGCACAGCTCTGCTCTTCAACATCCAGCTTTTCCTGCTTGAAATACAAATGGTAGAAATTAGTATATTAGCAGGAGACTGCAGAATGTAATTGTACATTGACTGAAATGTTCCTGATGGATGGACCCGGTGAAGTGACATCTCTTATTTATGGAGGGGAGAACACAGGTAGTTGATAGATTTGACAAGAGCGTAGTGGCAAACAAAATAACAGTAAGCCAGAATGAGAATGTATTTCCTAATGGCCTCCCTCGCAGCTGTATACACTGATTTAATCTCTCCAAAGCACTCTGTTGTTTATGAGGCCTGTGGGTACAATTTTATGCCTGACTGAAGAGGTTGCTAATAGCTGCCATATTTGTGTTTAAGGACCTGCAAAGGATTAAACTAAGTATTTTAAAGCAATGAGCCATAATAAAGTAATAATATATTGAAAATAATAAACAGCTTTTTATTCAATAATTGGCTGCAAAACTGGTGAACTTTAAATGACAAAACTACTAATTATAAATGCAATTGCTAATCATATATTCATTAGGGAATGCAAATTAGAACCATGGCATAAAGTCTCTATATGTGCCAGAGGCAACAAGTCACCGAGCAGAACTGTAGCCTCCTTTAAAAAAATGTATTACAAAATGGAAAACAAAATATTCACGTAGGAAGAAGTTGTGGTGATGACTCAGGATTGCTTTGTCAGGGGGTAAAGATCTTCTGAGAGGAGAGAAGAGTCAGTGCCAAGCCGTGATGCTCCACGTTGGGGCGTTTTGTGTCTCGGTCCAAATGAAATGATGGCTCACAGTTAAGTGCTTGAGCCCTGGGGAGGGCCTTTTCCAGTTTCCCATTCCATCCCAGTAAACTCCTTCTCTTCTTTTCTCTAGGAAGCACAGTTCTTATAGCACATAATGGTGATCAAAGTTCCCTCTCTTCTTGAAGCTTTTTTAATAGAGCAGGTCTGGTAGAGGTGATGTGCATAGATGATGATGAGGAGGAGGGTTCTGAAATCGTCACCGATGGGTGAGGTGCTTTTCTTAAGAAATGGGTTGGGTTGAAGCTTACAAGGGTTTGGACCAAGAAGACTCCTCAATGGATGCTCAGCAGGACCAGCCCAGGTGAAGGTGTTAGGGAGCTACGCGGCTGAAAGATGGGCAGGCACACCCGGGTCTGAGTCTCCACTAGTAATTCTTGTCTCCCATTTCCACTAGAAGCTGCATACATGGCTGCGCAGGCATATGTTCCTTTCTCAATGAATACATAAAATACACAGGTAGGTTAATGAACTCTTAGGAGCCTTCAGCTTTCCTTTAATGATTTGTGTCCCTCAAGGAGCTCTCAATGCCAAATCTATGAAGAGATGACAAAGACACCAGGGTTTTCTCTTCAGTAAACCACAGGTGCAAGAACAGCCCCAAAGGTGGCAGATTGCTGGATGCTGGCAGGTTTCAGAGCTGAGGGATTCACATCTGCCTGTAGATCTATAGGAGGGCTGAGCAGATTTTACTGTCACGAGCCATGGGTGTTGAGCTCCCAGGGAAAACGGATTAGCTACTTAAGCACTCACATATAAATTTTAGGTCTTCTAACTTAAATATCCACATTAGAAATTCCCTAGGGGGAAAAACATTTTTCAAGCAAGACATGGTTGGAAGTAATCATTTTTATTCTGCATCCTATAGATTCAATCTGGGTTTTATTTTTTTATTTCTCTTACATCAGCAGGCTGCGCTACATAGGCCTTTCCAGATAAGAGGGCAGTTACCAATTGAACAGCTTCTCCCCAGGTTTAGTGGAATCCCAGTCCCTTTGCAGCCCCAGAACTGAGGTCGGGCTGCCTTCAAAAACACACAGTCAGAAATCAGGCACAGTGCAGATGTTCCCGGATGAACTTTGGGCACAGATTCATGTGGGAGAATATATGAGATAATAGGAAAAATCTGTCTTGAAGATGTTTCCAGGGCGGTCTCTGTGTATCCATATTGCATGAGCGACAGCAGGAGCGGGTGGGTGGGAGGCTGTGGGGTCACCCATGTCCTCCTTGGGGGGAGGGAGGCAGCCAGATGGAGCTGCTGAGATACGGAGCTGCAGGATGTTAATTTTTCATTAACCACAGGAGAAACCCAATTCTGCTTTATTTTTCAGTGTTTCTTTTTAGCTTTCAGAGAACCGGAAGAGAAACATGCAATTTGCTTGGGCACAGCATCAATTAATAGAGCTCAACTGCACTGAATTGCTTGGGAATTTTCAGACATGGAAAAAAACCCCACCACCACCACAAGTGAATAAAAAGTAACAATAACCTTATGAACATTGTGACTCATTAAAAGGCAGCTTATGGAGAGTGAAGGAGCTGAGGTCCTAGAAGAAATTATTACTGCTGAAATTATTCAGCCCTATTTATAAACTATAGAAAATGTCACCAGGTTGTTGTCTCAAGCCATCTTGCACCCTTCACTTGATCTTCTGAGACCTCTTATATCAAAGGGAACCCTTGGCTGAATCTGTTAGCATGCTTAACCTCCTCCAAAAGCAGTGAGAAGGGCTGAGCTTTCCTGCACCAAGTGGGGCTGAGAGATGAATTCCTGTAGGATACAGGAGTTGTTCATCTTCCCCATCAGGTGACAATGGGGAACGTCATCTCTGAGCCTTCTGCAGTTACAGGGTTTGGTCTAGCAGGGTGGATCTGGATGGGTGCACCTTCTCCAGCCTCTGTGCAGGAACCAGGATCAGTGCTTCTCCAAGAAGCAAGATTTGCTCAATCTGTGCAACTACGTAGAGGACAATGCTCCTCTGGGATTCCACCATCATCAAAGTGCTTGAGAGTACAGGTGTTGCCTTAAAAAGATCAGCCTTAGTTACAAAGGAGGACAAAAACCCTGGTTCCCTGCTCACCAAGGGAATCACAGATCAGGGAGCTGTTTGGTGGTTGAAGGGTTAATAGCGAATAGCTTGGGTAAGGGAACAGGTGCCATCAATCATGTGTCCTTGGCAAGCAAAGCAAGGAGCCATGTGCATGTAATGACCCCCAGCCTTCCCCACCTTTTTTTGGGAGGGGACCAGGGGGGCAGGGAGTCAGTTTTGGTCTGTGGGAAGTATGCAGTGCCCTGGATAAGAGGGGTTTGCATCAGCTGCAAGTGCTCAACCACACCTGGGCAGCTCAAGTGGGGAGGGAGGAGCAGCTTTTAGGGTGGAAGGGATTGCCCAGGTGCTTCTGGTGGTTTGATTTGGGGTGTGCGAGGCAGAAAAAACACTGAGCTGTTGCTGTGCAGTGTTTGGGCAATAGATGTTTCTTATTCTCTCTGACTAAATTAAGCAGCTTGAATGTTGAGAACGGGAGCAACTGCAGTGGAAAAAGGTATGTTTCTCTTTGATTATGTACTCTTGTAGAGTGTAATTATACACGAATACAAATGTCCTGGAAAACAAGGTGAGGTGTGTAATTCTGTTCATCTGGAGGAATCGTGGAAGTGTTTGCATCATGTGCCCGTGTGGATCAGCTCTGCAACATAAGCATTTACATCAGCAGCAGTTCAGTTGCTTTTTGGATATTGAGAGTTAAGTCCAGGAGTAACAGATAACTTTCTTGACCTGTAGTTGGGCTGGGTTTGGTGGTGATCTGCGGGTATCTTCACAGTGAGACACAAAGCTGGGTGGTAAAGATCAAAATCCTATATTGTGAGGGTTAAAACTGCTGAAATTGGACAACCCAGCTTCACAGAGTCTCCAGATTATTTTGTTCTGTACGTTTTAGAACTCTCATCATGTGTTTTCTATGGAGAGCATGTGTTTGTATTGGCCTTGGGTTGTGGCACATGGAGTTTGTTTCTGGTTTCCAGTTATGTTGTTCCTTTCTGCTTTGTCTTACCACCCTGTGGTGGTTCAGTGTTCCCAGGGAAGTGGATGTAGATGTCACTAAATGGTTCCTGTGCTCCTCACCTGTGTGGTTTAACTTTTACTGTAGTTATTTGAGTGATTGCTTGCCAAAATGTACAGACAAAGGTGGTGGGAGTGTTACGGAAAGGTTGGGTTCAATAACTGCTTGTAGAGAAAACAAAAGCAAATCCAGGGGCAGCCCTGGCAATTCCCACCTCTATTTTTGCTGGCAGAGGGAAGAAGAATGAAAACAAAGCAGGTTTGTGTGTGCTGATGTACAAGCAGTGGAGGTGTCCTGAAGGAAATGCCACCAATTAACATGAAAGCTGTTACCAATTTAAGACAAGATTTGGTCATGCAAAGCATGAGGTTTGAAGATGAACCTATGAGTTTTTCTCCCAAATGTTTTCTTGTCCAAACACCCCTGGGATTTGTGAGATGGCTCAGATAGACCTGCAGTGGGCAACTGGGGTCTGCCAAAGCTGTTCCCTTTGGGACAGTTTTGCTTCCAGCACGTGGTTACTGGGAATGAGGGAAAAACACACTTGTGTGTGAAATAAAGGGACAGCACTGAAAAAAACCCCTCTGGGAGTGGAGCAGTGTGGCTGGGGCAGTTTTCCCCATGTGCTGGGAGAGCCAGGCATGGATTTGGGGTCCTTTGCTTTATGCAAGCTGCGCAATCCCCTCCTCCCCTTCCTAATCTGAAACTGGACGGGAGAAAAGGAAAGGGGGGGATTGCCACACCATTGGTTAAAAGCTGCCACAACAGTTCATGCTGCCTTAAAATCCTTTCCCTGAAGCGATGCTTTAATAAGATTCCTAGTTGGAAGTCAAACTCTGCCCAGTAATTCATTCTAAACTCTCATAATGCATTTATTAGCGTGGTAACCGCAGAAGTGAAGTGGCTGAATTTGAAGTCTGTACTTAAAATTAGCAAAAATTCAATGTCATTCTGAGTTAATAAGGGAGGAAAATGAGCGCTGTAACATGCAGAGTGGTATCTTTTGTATTAGCAGAGAGCTAAATGAGCATTGTTTGAAATAACATTTTAAGTTTCCTTAAAGTGGACACTCAGTCTGATTGAGTTTTTTATCTCAGTTAAGGTTACTGAAATGAGGGATGTTCCATTATAAAGGAATTTCTTGAAAGACAGGAGTGTGCTTTATCATATTACAGCTCTTGCATCAGATTAAATGCTACTTATGTCTTTTATTGAAATCTGGACTTCTTGTTTAGCATTTCTGCTTCAACAATACAAAAGCTCCTGATTCACAACCTTTTGCATAATAGATAAATTAATGGGTTTCTGCATATTTTATTACTTGGTGTTATTATAAAAACCATTAATCTATTTTTCTTGATTATCAGTTATGGTAAAGACATCATAATTTTTCTGTGAATTACATTGCTGCCAATGGAGTTCAGGACTTTCCACACTAATTTTTTCAGCTGGACTCATTAAACCTGGTCCTTCTTTTCTTCCTTTTTGTGTTGAAAATTGTATTCAGCTGGAGACCCATACTTATATGAATACAGGAGGATAAATTCTGCTTTGGCGTGCTTGCATCTTCTTTCATTCGAGTAGATTAGAACTGTGTGTATGAATCTCAGGCCCTAATTGGGTTTCTAATAATAGAAACTTCTTTCTATAAATACATGGCTCATGCAAATGATTCCTGCATGTTTGCTCTGCAGATGTGACTTCTGCATACTTATTAATCTCTGATGCTCCACGTGAGACATGCTTGATGATCAGTGGAGCACGTGCTAGGAGGATTCAGGGTGTTCCCAGGGATGATGCTAAGCTCCTGAATTGTCTTTGCTTTCGGGGACTGTTTTGGGGTTCTCTGAGACCTTGAGGAAACTTCATCTTGGAGAGATTTCAGGAGTTAAACCATCTCCTATGGCTGCTTTCAGTGGTGTGGTTTTGACTATACATAAAGCTTCATGTTCTGTCTTCTGTTGTCTTTAAGTTGATATGCTTCCCTTACTGAAGGGGAAAAACAATATCTATGAGTATACATTTACTTACTTTTCTGTTTGCTGTAAATCATATCAAGTCATATAACCTGGATGTCTGTTTGGTTTCTGATTTATTTGAGGACAAGCTTGATGTTTCTTAGAGGGCTGTGAGGTTTCTGTGTGTGTGATGGGGAGTTTGTGCGTGTATTGCAGCATGATGTAAGTCAGAGAACATGGCTTTGAGAAGGATCACTGTGCTGGTTTGAGCAGTGGTTTGCATGAGAATGGGAAAACAGCTGTGATGCATACAGTGTGCTGCATTTGATGTCTACATCATTAAGTGTTTCCATTTAGTCCTCAGTGGCTTTAGTTACTTTCACAACAAGATATTAGTGATTAGATATAAAGGCCTACTGCTCTTGCACATAAAAATGGATGGCAAAGACCTAATTTCTATAGTTCAGCAGCAAATGTTGGACCACAGACCACTAAAATCCCATTTCAGCCTGCTCTGTGGGACCAAGTGATGCTCAGATCTTCCAGGGGCCCATGTCACTGCAGGGAGCAACCACGCTTCCAACTGTAAGTGCAGACCCTAACAGCATGGCTTTAATTAACAAATCAGACAAATGCGATCTGGTGGAGCGCGCTTTTGTGGTACTCTGGCAGTTATTGATTTATGTTCCTGCAGTGACAGAGAGCATTTTGATTTTTATGACCAGCAACAGGTTGTTGCCATGGTGACTTCATCACTGGGCGACATTCCCATAGCCTTCGTCCCAAAGAAAAACCCAGCAGGTTTGGAAACTCTTTAAAAATGATTACAGTAATAAATTTTTAAAGATAAGTTTTAGTTCTTGTCTGCCTTCCTAGGGGGAATAATTTATGTTCCAGGAAGGTAATGCATGAATTTATTGAATCTTCTGTGGCAACTATCTTTACTGGGCAAAGTCTGATATTGCAGGACTTGCTTACTAAAGGAACTAGAAAGCTTCATTTTTGCTCTTTCCAACCCTTTGCTTACTCCTTTCATCTTACTTTCTTTCAAGGAGAAAAAAGCCCTGCATGAAAGACTCAATCCAGCACTGCCCTCAACTGCATGCTTGCCAAACTATTCTTGAAGTCTTCAGGCTGCTTCTGCCACACATGAAGCCAGCAGCAGAGCTTGCAGAGTCAAGCTTTTGTCTTTATGTGGTACACGGACAGGCACGTGTAATCTTTTCTATTTGCTGAGTACAGCTTGGTTACCTTGCTGTGTGGGAGATCTCCCCAAAGCCAGAGAAGAGGTGAGAAGGCTTATTCCAATAGCCCCACTAATTCTCTTAATCTCTGGTGACTGCTTCTGTCTTTGCTATTGAATTTCCAGGCCATGCTCTCTTGCAGCAGCTATTTTTCGTGCTGTGACCAAGAGTGGGCTGCTTCTTTCCTAAATGTATTGAGTTTTACAGCATACCCATACTGCTGCTCTGTGGGGCTTACTTGGCTGAGCCTCGACCTCCTGCCATAGAGATTGCTACAAGGATGTACGGTTGGACCGTGTACTTCATAATGCTTATTTTCTCCCCAGAGAGCTAAAGGGGAAAGCTAAATGGCATGCCTTCTTATTGTGAGGTTGGTCAGACCCTGGGCCAGGTTCTGGAGCCTCCATCATTGGAGCTATGTAGGTAGGCATGGAGTTGTCACAGTTCCAACAGCCTCCTGCCATCCTGGGGTGCCCCATAAGGGCTGCTGAGCTCCTGGCTTGCCTTGCTTAGATGGAAAGAACAAGTATCAGAACTGTTTCTTCAGGATTGGTTCAAAAGGAGAAGCCCCTGCTGCTTACACCCAGGTGGTATCATTTACCATCAGTAGAGCATTGGCAGGTGTCTGAACAATCTTCCTATTTTTCTTTCATCTAGCAAGATTTAAATATAATTAAAAGGAGACTGACTGAAAACCAAGTTTGGTTTATCTGTGGGTGACCCAGGAAACCACATCTTTTTAATTTCATGCATCAGTGAGATGATACGTCATGCTTTGTATAGTGCGACAGCTTGCTACATTGCATAACTCAACGTGCTGATGCAACCAGGCATGCTAAATTAACCTGATAGTCAAACCAAGGGAATTCAAGACAACAAGCAGCTTCTTCTGCAGCTTGCATTGTTCAACAAACCTCAGTGCCCGTCCTTCCTCCCAACTCTGTTCTCATCAGATTTATGCAAGAGGAGTAGTTTGATAGCTATCATGGGGTAACAGTTATAAAATGTGAATAACTCCAGACTGGGCTGAGATGAACTGACACACTTTCTCTGTGAGGGGCAGCTCAAACTGATGTGTTTTTCTTTGGCTTATGGGTTAGCTTGGAAAGGATCCCAGCTTGCTGGGCTTCTTGCAGGCACAGCTTTGCTGGACCCCCTATAGTCACCCCAAAAGCTGCTGGCAAGAGGCACATGGTCTCGCTGTGTCCAGATATAGTGCAGTGAGGAAGTGCAGGGAGAACAAAAGGCTGATGCTGAGCTTGGATATCTGTAGAGTCAAAGGCCATGGCACGCCACAGGTAGGCTTGCACATCCAGTGCTTTGCTTGGGGCAAAATTTTTGTTTAATATCTGACATCTGTCAGCAGCTCCTTGCATGTTCATGGGGGAAGTGAAATAGGAATTCTGCACAAGTTTCTCACATGGCTGTGAAAATGGGAAGCCCTGAGAAACTGTTCTTCCTGGCCGCGCTTGAAAACGTGCAAAACAGTGTGGGTTTTCTGTGCAGTCTTACTATCTGCTTGTGCTCATCACTGCAGTGTCTGAGAGCAGCTCAGGAAAGCCCTTGGCCACAGCAATGGGAGGCATGTACCCACCTGAACAGTGCAAGTCCTGTACGATGGTGTTGAGTGACCTCTGTGAGGACTGGGTGAGGGATATTGCAGTGCCTGGTATGGATTTTGGTGAGAGTGGTGTAATTTACCTGTGAACTGCAGCAACTAGAATGTGATGTTGGATGCTTCTGGGTGATGAGCGGTGCACAAATGCTGCTGTTCTGCTTTGGAAGAAATCTCTTTAGAGCAGGAGCTGCTGCATGTTTGCGTAGCACCTGGTGCTCAGAGTTCAGTTCCTTCAGCTCTCCCTCTGATTTCCCTGTTTATTAAAAAAGGAGAAAATGAACTGCCTGCAATCCATTTCTCACCTTCATCCCCACAGCAGCAAATGGGCTCCTCTGAAATAACGAGGATTAGTGCCTCTTGGAGAAGTAGAAGAGGGCCCTGACAGTTTGGAGTCCTTAGATATTGTTCTTGCTTGAGTTGCTTTGTGGTTCCTCAAAGTGTACCGTGCCCTCTGGCACAATATACATATACACTGCATCACTAAGTGCTGAAACTTCACAACTTAATTCTATGTGAGCGGCTTTCTCTCCAGGCTGTAATGGCTCTGCGGAGAGGGAGCCCGATAGCAGCACTGAGAAGGTTACTCATTATGCAGGAAAATGTTGATGGCATTTTAACAAATATCTTCACTAATGTCTCTTTATTTTTATTTTTGTCGTGTAGGATCACATTTGAAGTACGTGCACTTTGAGGTTCAGTGAGGAAAAGCCTGTTTATTTGAAGCTGATGGAGATACTTGACTAGAGGATAACTGGGATGTAGGGCTCTGGGATAAATTACTCCGCTTGTATTTTCTGTTTCTTTTTTTCTTTTTAATCTGAAGTGCACACAAACCATACAGCAATATTATCAACACTTTGCACTTTCCTTAGGATGTGTCTTAATATTCTATAATCCTCTTTGCTACAGAATGGGGACTGAGCTAAGATGGAATTATATTTTAATATTTTAATGTAATTCCTTGTGAAACAAAAGGGGACTGTGTTCAGTAGCTGGCTGGATATATGGCAAATGGGAACTAGACAAGCTGTGTAACATCATGACCAGTTTCTATGGCAACAAAAATGTCAGCTATCCTTTTGACTGATTCTATTAATCTGTGGTAGAGGCACTGATACTGACACATTCGGAATTTATTTAAACAAGAAGGTGAAAAGATAACCTCAGTGTAGCTTATAAACAAGGGGGAAGTTAAGCCACTAACATAATGCTATCTGACATGTATATAACAGTGTAACAGGCGAGCAAGACATTTCCAAGCCAGCCATTCTGCATTTTATCAGAGAAGTGATTAAGCTATTTACCAGGAGGAGTTGCCCACTATTGTTTTGTCTTCTGACAAAATTCCACATGTCCCTCCAGGGTGTGCAAAGCAGCATTTGCTGCACCCAGAAATGCTATCTTGTGTTAGTGCCAGCGCTGCTAAACCACTGGCCATGTGGCACTAAACCCACCAACCACATTAGTACCCTGGGGAGTAGCAACTAATTTTTGGCCTGTTTTCATGGGTTCCCCCTCTGCATTTTATGGCTGCCGTCCCTGTTTCGTTCCTATAGTCAACTGCCTGATGGAGGATAACGTAGGTGCTCATAGCTTCAAAATGCATGGTCTGGGCAGTGCAAAATGGAAAAAGCAGTAGTAAGGAAACAAGCTCCCTTCTCTGTTTGCTCTATGTGGGTCAAATATTTTCCTAGGGATACTTGGAAATGATTGTGCAGTGCTATTTCCCCTCAGTACTTTATCCTTTATTCTCTTGCTATTGAAATAGCTAAATGTTTTCCTACTTTTCAGTGTACCATGACAATACAAACTGTACGGTGATGTTGGTGCACAAAATAAATATGGAAGCAGATACTTGTCATTATGATAAAACAACATCTTTTCATCTTTATCTTGGAATTACAGGCTCCTCAGGAAGATGACAGTGTCTTGTTATGGAAAATGAATTTTCGGTGGTAGAAAGATATCTCTTAACTTATTCTTGAATTCTTCCTGTTTGCCAGAGGCATATAGAAAAATTAGCTTCTTTCCCAATTCTTCTGCTGGTTGTATTAAAATTCATAGTACAAAAAGCACCATATAAAAATGCTAGTGTGTGACTGAAAAAGAAAAGCTGGAAAATGCATAGCCGAAGTTATTATAAGATTATTAGCTGTCTGCATTTTTTTTTAAATAATAATAAAAAATAAAGTAAGCCCTCAACATCTTCATTGATTTCTTTTTATGCTTGTAATGTACTGAAAATAATTGAAAACAGTAAGTTTTTCTATATTTTTTTTCTGGTTTAAAAAAATAAATTGTCAAATGTTCTAATTAAAAAAAGTCACGTACAATGCACCTCCTGGAAACTGAGTTTATGCAAAGCTTTTCAAATTCAGAAAAGCTTTCTGATGGCAGCAAGAACTCTCAGCCTTACGCCATGCTTCTGCTAAGCAGAATCCTGTCCTTTCTGTTCCTATACCCTGTAGAGCTGCCTCTTGTACCCTGTGACCGCTGGCTTTGTTGAGCAGGTGTTGTATTAGATCGTTATCCTCAGCAGTTTGAGAACTGCAGAATTGCATAAATGCATTATGTTTTGAGCATCTACTATGTGGGAGTGTAATCTTAAAAATATAATGAACTTAAAAAGATAAACGGGTAGTGATGGCATCTAATGCACATTAAGTAAGGCTGCTTCTAGTTTCTAGTCTAAGAACAACCATTAAGTGAAAGATGAGTTTAGTACCAACCTATGTATTTAGTGTCATCCAATTTGTAGAGTTCTGCTTCTGCAGCTCCCACAGGAATTCTTTCCTTTGCTGGTATTTCAGACTGCTGCAATGATACCAAGATGGGAAGAAGAGGTGAGATACGTAGGTCACGTCACTTGGTAGTACAGGAAATAAAGCAGATTTTCAGAGTAAGACTGCATCTGGGTACTTGAAGCCTTATTGCTGTGCCCTCATACAGGCACTGCAAGGGCAGAGCAGCTTATAGAAGTGCATCTGATTCCCAAATGTTTTTTGTTTTTGAAAATCAGTTTGATTCTTTTGTTCCACCCACCCCGATGTTTTATGAGCATTTTGCATACTTAATTCCTCAGATGGATTGCACTAAAAAAACATTATTGGTGCTTTAACAGAGAGAGGTGCTTAACACAGAGAAGCTAACACGCTTACTAGCAGTCCTGCGGGGCTTGGCCAAACCAGGCCATTTCCAACAGCTACCTTGATTATTTTGCTTTTCTTTCCATTCTACAGGAAATTTTAGCAAACTCTAGTTGGGAAGGTTTCTCTATTTCTGATGAAAGCCAAAGAGTGTGCCGAAGAGGTTTCTTTTCTCTCTTGGCACCCTCTCCCCTACTGGAGGTCTTCCTTTGAATACTTCAGAAAGGAATCACTTGGTCTCCTGCAGCCTGGGTGGTATCCAACCCCTGGGAATCCCCCTAGCTTACTTCTACAGGGAAGAATGTTACTTTGGACCTAAAAGTAGCCGAGAACAAAATTCTAAGCCTCATAAACAAATCAGGTAAACCTGATTTTCATCCTGTGTTGCTACAGCAAAAAAATGGCTTCAAACAAAGTGAAATCTCATATGAGGGGAGAAGGTGAGAGAAGAAGAAACTTCTAATTGCTATGATTCTTGAGCAGGACTGACATCCCATATGCCATGAACATACCACCTCTTAATTCAGATTGAAAGTCACGCCAGGGACAATTGCAAGAGGAATGCAGTCTTTCCTTCTGAAGCAATTGACTTGGAAAACTTGCACGCACAAGAAGGCTGACCTTTTGAGAAGTCGCAGGCATTAACTTTTGATTAAGTACTGTATTTAATTTCACTGAGCATCTAACCTGAGGGCAGGCTCTAGCTTAGTGTGCTTTGAAGTCAAATGCCTGGCTGGGCCTACCGTGATCAAAACACATTTTTGAGTCCTAGGTATTAGCAAGGGAAATACCTCTGGTGCAAAAGTAGATATATATTGAATTGTTTTAAGTCTTTTCTCTATGGGCTTGAAGGCCTTATTTAGGATGTATACCTAAGTGCTATAAAAATAAGGACATTTTGTTTTTCGTTGCCATCTTTTGCTTAACGATCCCAATTCTTATCTGGCAGAGAAGAGTGGCCATCTCTATATGCTGTGGTTGAACTGGTTTTGTGTTGGTGCATCTATATTTCCCTGGCTGCTCTGCCTTCTGTCCTCCAAAGATGAGCGTGGATTTCACATGTTTATGTGTGTGTGTGTATATATACACATATATATGTGTATGTGTGTGTATATATATGTGTGTGTGTATATATATAGTGTGCATATTTATAATGACATTTTTAAAGTATCTAGCATTGTACGTGAAATCCAGGCATTCTTCATCAATAATGCAGTGGTGGCCTGCCAGATATCTGTCTGATGAGCCAGATGTTCCTGGAGGAGCTGTTCAATAGAGCATGCCAAAGGACTGGAAATTGTGTTTCTGGCTCTTGGCAGACCTCGATGTGTGCCAAAAGCAGGGCCCTCAGGTAAATTGCAACAAAAGGACTGATGTTTTTGGGGTCATGGCAAAGCAGGATAGATCAGAGGTGAAAGGTAGTTCAAGCTGGTTGGACTAGCAGAAGGCTGGCCTGGTGCTATTAGCAAGCTTCATACCTAATTAAGTGCTTTATTTGACACTTGAAAAAATTACAGATGCATAGATGGCTTGGTATGTACGTTCACCTCTACAGTCAGAACCACTTCATTGTGGGATGAAGGGTTGCTGTCTGCTATTAACCATAGTTGGTTCCCCATCTACTTACACAACAGGTGACTGGGTAGCAAAATGGTAACATCTAGAAAGTTGAGACAGGGCTCTCTTGTCTTTTCCCTTTCCTTCTTTCTTGCTCACAGCCTTTTCTTCCCTAACGCTACCCAGCCCTTAAAAGCAACGTGAAAGAAGTTATAGCTGTGCCAAGCTGGAGACCTGCTTGAGTCCCGAGTTTCAGTTGACAGTGTTGGCATGGCTTTGGCACACAGGAAGGTAAACAACATTGGTGTTATGGCTTGTAGCAGCCTACTGCTGCCTTGGAGGAAGAAATCCATTGTCTTTGTTTTCAATTAAATAAATAAATTCTTGTTGCATAAGGGCAATGATTTAATGACCTCAAAGCCTGCCTCAGTTGCTCTGTGCTGAAGTTCCCTCAGCCATTAGCATGTTCCCCTGGCTGCAGAGACCCCAGAGGCTGCATGCCATGAGTGGAGCCTGGCAGGCTGTATTCCTACCAGCAACGTATACATCCTAGCTAATGTGTGAGTTGAAGGAAGTCTTATTCTTGTGCAATATTTAGGAATGGAGGTACCAATGTGAGAGGATATTGGCTTTAATTAGGCTGGACATGTGCTGAATTCCCATCAGAAGTGTCTATTTCATATTATATCATGCTCTACTATAGCCTCAACTAGTGCAAACTGTTGGGGCCATGATGCAGACGTGCTGATTCACCCATTCCTACGTGCAGCATTAACGTTCATCCTTGGTACCAGAATAAAACCATCCAGGACGACATAAGACTGCGATGCTGAACATTTTTAGGCAATTGCTGTTTTTGTCAAAACTGTCTGTAGCTTTTCTTCCTCAGCACAAGATGGTGAGTAATGAGCTATTGGAATAATGTCTGCCTGAGACATCCGTGGCCATATGGCAGTGTGGGAGGCGAGGATAAAACAGGGAGCAGTCACAAGTGTTTACTTTGAAACATGGTTTAAAAAAAAAAAAAAAAAGGCAAGTTTTGTGCTGCAGCTTGGTTACACGTTGGATCAGGTACTGGAAACAGTAGTTTGTCATT
>JAOWBP010015120.1:0-24219 GCA_028571105.1 Tragopan temminckii | reverse complement strand
TCTCTCTGTGGTAGGTGCGTCTGTTAGGTATGAGATCAGCCAAACTTTCCATTCCTGAGGCCTGGATATGGAATATCTTTTTTTTTTAGGACCTGTGCTCAGGCAGAGGTGCTTCTTAGAAAAGCTTGCTGTGAACAAACCCTTGCCTAATAGTTGCGCAAATATTCTGGATAAGGACCTCTAAACCAAAACTAGACCAATGCTATACTACTGCTTAATAACTGACTTCAAGCTGGCAGCATGAGGTGTATTCTAAATTATCTTCAAAAATGCAGCGAAATACGCCTTCATCTACTGAAGAATATCATTAAACTCACAAACTCCTGTTGTCTCACAAGAAACTGTGTTCTTCAGTGGAAACTGGATTTCCAACAACCTTAGAATTAATTTCACTTTGCTTTGGGAGGAGGAATCAAGTAAGCAGGACCTTATGTTGGTTGTGCTTCCCTTTATTGGTAAAACTTGGAACTGATTCTTTGTTTCAATAGTAGTCTGTTATAATTTCTCTGTTCCTTTTTAAAAAAACAGTGCAGTTAGTCCTGAATCTAAGCAGTGTGTTGTTTGATAAAGGCCCTGTGAAAACTGCTTTTGTAGTTCTAAGTAATAGGATGTATGAGCTAAACAGTACTAGCTGTGATTAGAAGAAAACATTTCTTGTCTGTTGCTGAGGAATGGCTTAGGGTGTGGTATTTTGCCTGATGTGTGAATTGTAGGGCCTCAAATGTGATGCCAATACGTTACACCATAGATTCAGTGACATCTACAGTGAGACTGTGATTATGAACTTTGTGGCATGATCTTCCTCCAGCTAACACAAGAGGTAGTGAAACTGGGAAACATAAAAGCTGACCTTGGTTATCCATGGTCTGTTTAACAAGTGAAATAAAACAAGCAGTCATGCATTTTTTTTTTCTGGACAGAGATGTGTTTAAGTGATCGGTTCATTTCCTATAGAGTAGGCACTGGTGTGAGAGCAAGTGTGCTCTTGAATTTCTGATGTATGAGTGTTTAGAGGTAAGCCAGTCATTAATTTGTTCTGGGCCACATTCAGTGTGTGTTTCTGCTTACAGTCAAAGGAGTGGCAAGAACTGCATTACACATAGCTTTTCTAAAACAAGTTAGACTTGTTTTTGTGTTTAAAATGTTTTTGTCTCTGGTGCACTGCTACTATGCTAGCTCCTTTCCAGGTATGTGTGTGATATGACACAAAAACCTATGTCCCTGCAGATGAAGCATGTCTTTCTAGTTTATATGTAAGTAGATGCTCTCTGTCTTGTAGCGTACTTTGAAAACAAAAATAAATCTTTAGCTTAGGAAGTGTCAATAACTGCACGATTAGCCTTTTGACATCATCCATGGTATCACAACACAAGCATAGATTTAGGTAGTCCAAGACCTCTTAGTCAACTCTTGACTCTTTCACAGCAACCACTTATAAAGAGGATTTTTAGTGATGTTTACTTGAAACTGTTTAACCAGCTGTACTCCCTGTTAAGAATCTGTGTCTGTCATCTGAGTGGGTCTGCTAGTACTTGCATAACTGCAATTTGTGCAACTTCAGTTGGTATAAAATGAGGTTATTTAATCTGCCACCGTAAAATGGACTATATTGAAATTATTCAGTTCTTTTAGGCTACAGTTGACAGTATATGCAAGTGCTCGTCTGCTGAAAAATGGTGGTATTATTATAAATGCCTGTACTGAGGTCAGGAAACAATTTTTTCTGGACTCAGTTTTTATCTGTACAAAGTATTTTATTTATGAGACCACTTGTTTTGAAGTCATGCTGATCATGCCTAAAATATTTAGATTTTGAAAGCTCAGTTGGAGCATGGTTGATTTCTAATAGTAATTGGAAAATTATTAGTTGGAGATCAGGATCTCAGCAGTAACACAGCTAGAATGTTCCAATGGAGTAACATATCACTAAGAAAAGTCCTGTTAAGAGTAAGCAATGTCAAAAGGTATTTTGTGGTACTTAAACTTGTTCTGTGCTATCTTATGTAGATGGAGATAAATTTTTTGCCTGACACATTTGTGGTAATGTAGGGAGAAATCTGATATATCTCAGTGATGTCCAGGGAAGCCTTGTAGATCTCTCCCTTGTGGTGAAGTTCTCTCAGAGTTTACCAAGGCTCATAACAAAATTTTTAAAATGGATGAGACATTTCTATTTCCTTCAGAATGTCGTGTTCATCCGTGATGGAGAGTCTAACTTTCCTCATTGGTTTTCATAGGGTGAAGAGAATGCTCGGAGGTCCTCTCTCCTCAACAGTGATGAGTTGATAACTTGCTACTATGATGATGTGAGAACAGTCTATGATATCTTCCAAAGGGGGCTACATGTATCCAGTAAGTTGAATTTTAAAATGCATTTTATCAACCATGTTAAGAGCTAAAGGTCTGAGCTCTTCAAATGCAGTTGAGCTTGGAGAGCGGAGGGTGATGTCTACCTAGCAGTAAGATGAATACATTGAATGTGAGCTATCTAAAAGGCAAATCTAATTATAACCTCTTCTGAAAAACAGGGTTGTGTGAATAAAGCCTTGTTACCAATGTATGCTTCTCTTCCTTCCCTGTTTGTTTTCAACCTCCAAAAATAAAAAAAAAATAACGCTGTCTTCAGAAGATATCCGCAAAGAATTCACAGGATGTCAGCTTAATGCTGGCAAATGTGTAATTAGTGTAGTGTCAAGACTGAGGCAGGGATTGCATTTAACGTAACTTTTTAAATTATTGTTTTTTAGATAATGGTCCATGTCTAGGTGTTAGAAAACCAAACCAGCCATATGAGTGGATCTCCTATAAAGAGGTAAGTAGTCTTTCTCACTTAGTTCTAGATCTGCTTTTGCTTGCTGACACTATTGGTGCAACATCCAGTTGCAATATAAAGTCTTAATTATTTATGGGTATTCTTAAATTGGTATCAAAACACTGTGGAAAGATTTTTGGTTCCTAATTGAGTATCTTAAAAGAATAGCCTCAAATATAAATATGAGGGGAAGAACACCACCTCCTGCACTTAGTTTATTCAGTGTTTTATTCCTGAATGTTTTTCCTATATTTGTAGCTTAGTGTCTTGCTGCTGAATTGCTTAGAATTTGGATGCTTTAAAATGTTATTCAGGGATGCAGACTGGTACAAGTTTTACAGTACAAAGAGCCCTACTTACAAATGTTACCTGTGATTCCTGGCTGCCTGTCTCTGTAGTGTTGAAGGACACATTATAGAGTGCTAATAAATGTACTTCTACCTATAAGCACGCTGCTGCTTTGTCATCACTAAAAATGTCTTTAAAAATATATCTTCATGCTAAACTTTAACAGCTCTGCACTTTCAGGCTGTTCCTGACTGACTAAGCTGATGTCTTTAAAATTTGCATAAGCTTTATGTAGTGCATACTGCTAGGGTCACTTAAAGACCTTTAGTAGATAGCAGAGGTGACTTCCCAAGGTGATTTTGCTGGGCGTCTGTTTGGTACAACTTCATCAGCAAAGCGTTTCTGGTTGAGGCAAATGACTAATGTGGATTCAGGTAATATGCTGTGTGGAAAGAGGAATTAGAAAACTGCTTTCCCAAAAGCTTTGTTTATAGAATTAACTGGATTTTGCCTTTTAATTTTCTTGCTGCTTGAAGGGTGGAATGATGTTCTTGTAGGCAGTTGAGTTCAGTGTTTTTCTGAAGAATGAAGCAGAAAGATAGCTTGTTTAGTGTTGTTGCAGAGCAGCAGTATAAAGCTGAATTATTGCATTTCTAGCCTTTCCTGCATATGTGAGTCTGAAATCAAAACTTTTTACTTAACAAATGAAAGTCCAACTGGATTAAGCATTTCTTCTGCTGCATATTGGATGTAAGTGTAGTGTCTATATTCAGTTTATAGTAATGTTGCTTCAGTCTTTAGTTTCTTTAAAATTAGAGAACCTCCAAAATACTCTAGAAAGCCACTGTCTACTTCACATCAGTTACTGTCCATCTTGTAAGACTTAACGGGGAAAAAAAGTTTATGGGTATTGTTGGAGCTTGTCTCAACTTTTCATTTGGTTCTCTTCATTTTCCCCCCAGGTTTCAGACAGAGCAGAGTATGTGGGCTCTGCATTACTTCACCGAGGCTTCAAACCATCTCCCAGCCAGTACATAGGCGTCTTTGCACAAAACAGACCTGAGGTAATTGACTGTTTCTATTAGTGATCTAGCTGTTATTTGAAATGACCCACCCTTTTAAATCTATTAATTATTGGCAGTGTACTGAGCTTCTGTACTAAGAGTGCTCTTGAAATTAGGGCTGAAGACTGAGCCATTATTGTAGACCCATGAGTCAAAGATGTAGCATCTTTAACTAAGAATTGAAATGGATAACTGACACAATTGTTAGTGTCTTATGTTTTATGGTCTTGGAGCTGTATGCAGAAAATTAGAAATCATTAGGGAATCCAAATGAACTTAACTCTTTACTTCTCCCCTCAGTTGATAGAGAAGATGTTTAATAGGAAGTTAGTACAGTACTTATTTAATTTAATGTTTATCACAATTTGCTTTCTCTTAAAATGGCATTGGAATACTAAGTAACTGAAAGAGGTTTAGTCCTTTAACGATGAAATGTTTACACAAAGTTTTGTCATCTTCATCTTTGTTTTCTGTGGAAGAGGCCCTGGACATCAAGATTTTGAATTAGAAAACTAAGAAAGGCAAAAATAGAGAATTCTTTGAGACTCAAGGAGACAGACTAGAAGTAGTACAATTAAAGATCATTTAGCAAAGCCAAATCTCACAAGCCTGAGAGAACTAAGGGGATGTTTAGATTGATTTATTAGTATCTATCATAGTAATCTGGCAGTGATTCTAGATTGCTGTTATTAAAAATAGTGTGAACTGGTACATGTTTGTTCTTAAAATTTATTCATTAAACTGATAAGACTGTTTCTGTAACCTGTTTGTGATTAATAGTGTGAGCTGGTACTTACTGTGGTAGGCTGCTTAAACCAAACCTGTGTTAAGACAGGAGGATGGTTGATAAACTTTGTCTAAAATATGTTGACTCTTTTCAATGAATACCAGCAACTGGATTAAGTTACTTAGGACCACCTATAATGTTGCCATTCAAACAGTTATACAACACTTTAGATCTCTTCTGATTTTTTTTTTTCAGTTTGTCACTATGCCATCCCTTCTGGCACTTAAAAACAAAACCCCCCAGAACAAACAAAAATGCCAAAAACCATTATGACAAGTGTTGGACCTTCCTCTCTACTCACACTATGAAAAAACAAACCTGTAGCCTTGTACAGGCAGACAAATGCTTTTTCTGGATCTTAAATCTGGTACTTTGCTTGCATTTTCCTGCTGGAATACTGGTTCTAATAGCTATGGGTTTTCCCATAGCTGTATTGTCTCCAACTAGGAATCTTATAGTTTATAGCATTAAGTGGAAGTTTCCCTTTTAGGAAAAAAGTGTGGAGGAGAGAGCCAGATGTTAGTGTCACTAGACGTTTGGGTGCAAAGAGAAACTATCTCTTTTTCACGACTGCTACTTTTGACCTGGAAGATAAGTTCTCTGGTTGGTTGGTCAGTGGATTTTCTGAATGAGGGCATGATGGTGTGGTCTGCTTAAATATCACAAAAGTCAAATGTACTTGAGTTGCATTGCTCTGGCAGACTTTGAGTTGGATCAGAAGTGAGCTGGAAAGAATTGTTTAAACCAACAGTTTTAAATCTGGGACTTTCCCTACTGAACAAGTGTTGTGACATTCAAAATAGAATCAGTAGTCCAGGTTACGTAAAGATTTGTCAATGATTCATGCTCTTCAGTTCCAGGAATGATTGCTGGGAAAATCCCCTGGAGTTGGGGAATTGAAATCCTAGCATGTTACCTAATGAAATATCACTAGAAAAATAAACGTGGATTATTAAAATCTACTTTCATTTTGAGGAACTGGACAACAGAATCTTTTCTGCAAACAAGGAAATAGTGTTACAGATTGAGAAGACAGCACAGTGAAATGTGCAGTTTCCCTTAAGAGAAGATCACATCCCTATCAGGAAAGAAATTGGAACTTCTAGCCTGTTGTCTCTATTCTGTACTATCTGCTTGAGGTTTGAGAGAGAGCTGAAGTGTTGAGGTTTAATAGTTCTATTTAAATATGGTTTTAACTTCAGGAACTAAAATGGAAGAAAAATGTCATGGTGGTCCAGAAAATAGAATGTTGGTTGTTGTCTTGAAAGTCACAGCATGCAAAAATGGTTGGAGGCTATAATGGGAAGCTTTAACTGTGTGTGGCTTCCAAAGTCTGTTATTGTAGTAGACATATCTACAGCAGAAGAACTAAAACTGAAACTGTTGTACAGCTGCCCCCTCTGGTTACATCTATTACAAAATCAATATCTATCATAGAATCATATAATGGCTTAGGTTAGAAGGAACCTTAAATATCTACTTCCATGCCCCAGCTGTGGAAGATGGGGTTGCACTCCATCAGATCAAGGCTGAAGGCCTTGAACATCTCTAGAGATGGGGCAGATAGATGCTGCCTATGGAAAAAATTGTTCGATAGACCCCATTATGGCTGGTGTAGATGTGCCTGCTTAATCTTTAATCCAGATATAAGACATACCACTAAGTTAGCTGGAATTGTACTAACTTTACAGATACTCTGTTATCTGTAATATATTGCATGTCTGGTCCTCAAATGAGATGCAGGTAATGTACAAGTGAGAACATATGTGTGCAGGAACTTAGAAGTCCTTTATTGATTCATAAATGATAATATAAGGTTTTGAAGGCTTCCTTGATAACCTGAAGACAGGAAACAGTACAGTATTCCTAATCACTTTCCTACAGTTAGTAGGTAAATTAAAGAGTTAAATAATGTCTTAAAAGAACAATTAACACAACTTAAAATTGCTCTCAAGGACAGTTCAGTTTTTTTAGTGAGAGTTTGTCCAAATGAACTTTGTCCTAGTAGCATAATTATAATGCCACTGTGTCTTTCTTAAAAGTTTAAGTAAACACAGTGACTTACATCTCTTTTTTTTTCAGTGGGTTATCATTGAACAGAGTTGCTATACGTACTCCATGGTGGTGGTGCCACTCTACGATACGCTGGGAACTGAAGCGATTACTTACATTGTGAACAAAGGTAGAGCATTTCTAATAGCTCGGCAACTGAATGTATGATGGAGCTGACTCAGAACAGATCTGTAGTTGCTTTCAGATGTCTTCCATTACTGACTTCTGTAGTATGGATTGTCTGAACTTGTCATGTTGATAATGTTGTTCTCCTTCATCAGCTGACTTATCACTGGTTTTCTGCGACACACCTGAAAAGGCTAAACTTCTGCTAACTGCTGTAGAAAAGGGGGAAACTCCCATTCTCAGCACCATTGTGATCATGGAGCCTTTTGGCACAGATCTTGTGGAACGTGGCAAGAAGTGTGGGGTAGAAGTCTTCAGCATGAGGGAAATAGAGGTAAGCATGCTCAGTCTACTGCTTCGATCTCCCATTTACTTGTGGAAGAATAAGAGTGTCTGCTGAACAGATTTCAGGACTGAGCAAGTACATAGAATTAATTTCAGGATACTTAAATACAAGAGACAGTTATATGTATAAGGAAAATAACCTACTAGTGTTATTTCATAGTACTCAAAGTGTCAAAGCATATATGCAAGATGATGGAAGAACATGGTCCATGTGTAACGTCAGATCTGAACATGAAGCCTTGCATGCATGGGTGGCAGAACTTGATAATCTCTAGAGGTCTCTTTCAACCTCTGCAATTCTGTGTGATTGTGTGATTAAGGCTTAACTGTGTGCTATGACTAATACACCAAAAACACTAATTTCAAAGAGTTAGTGTAGGCTTTCATAATGTAGTGGGGGGAAAAAAGGCATCTTCTCCTGTACAATGAATGTAGATGTTTCCTCAAGCAGAAGAATGGTAGTATTATATTCTGGGGTAAGCTTATAGTAATCTAAGGGGGATGTGACATTCAGGTTTTAGAAGTGGAAACTGTCTTCCTTAGCTTCTTAATGTTCAAGTCTTAGTTTTTATGTTTGTTCTTGCTACTGGTTATTAAGCCTGGATCTCCTGTGCAATTCTGTTCTGTCATATCATTATCTTAAAGTCTGAGCTGTGAATTGTGTGAAATACATCTTTACTGTGAAATTGTGAAACAGGGTTTAGCCTGATTACAACTGGAGTGCTAGTGAAGGCTTAGCTCACTAGGACCTGAGTATCTCCAAATAATTGTGCTTTACTTCTGCAGGAGTGTCAGGAATTCTGGAGTGTTTTTTGTTGTTTTAAAGGGAGGGTAACCCACAACTTATCTGAACTCGTTCTCATGGCAATCTTAACTGTTAAGTTAGTAGAGCCACCTTCTGATAGTGATGCGTAACTGCCAGCATGTCATCTTGCACTATACAGTTAACTGTGTCTTAACTAACTAATCTCAGCAAGCTTGAAAGATGTGATGCAGAATAAGTGACTTAAAATGCCATGGCTCACTGGGAAAAGGGTTGTATTACATGGGGGGGGGAGGGTGGAACTGCATTAATAGGTTGGTATGATAAAATCAGTTTCTTCCCTTGAGTTGAGCTCCAGTTTTAGTATAGGAGAATATTTCCCACTGAATCATCTCAAAAACCTAGTGGTAAATACTTAATCTAGATGCTTAAGTAACTACTTTCAGTAACGTTAAGATCTTTACCATGTTGTTACAAGAACACTTGATGTTAATGTAGTAATAGGTATAAAAAAAGTGTAGAGATCTCAGCTGTGTGTCAAAAGTAAATAATGGGTCTCACTCAAAACAAACTGTAGGGAAGTATTGAGCTGCTGGTGGTGCCTGAAATGCAGATGCTGTTGTTTTGAGTAGACGGCTATGTTGTCATAGTGGCAATTTTTTTCTATTTTCTATAATGACACTGTTTCAAAAAGGCAAGCTTACAGTTTAACTGTTTCCAGATGCTCCTTTTTTCCTTACACTTTTATGTATGTGGATAATGTAGAGATGTAAAAATTACCCATGCACAAGGAAAGCTAGGGCTAATAAAGGAATGCATAATACTCTTGAGGATTTAGACTGTAAAGGCAATCACTAAGTTAATGCATTTGCACTCCTAGGGCAAAACTGTATTTAACAAGAGACCAATTTGAAATTTACCTAAGCCCTTAAATATCAGTGTAAAAGGACTGTAAATCATCAATTCCCCTTCCTGGGGAAACCTCAGTCTTACTCGTCACAAGCAGTGATGTAACCTGCAAGGTGCTTACTGAGATGAATACTGCTTCACTTGTTCAGTGGCACACATCTTCTGCATGAGGTGTTGGATTTTGTCATTACACTGCTCAGCCTTGAGCTTCTCTCATGAATGGCTGCTGGCTTACTAGCTAGAAGGGGGTAGGGTGAATTCTATGAATTCCAGTTATTGTTGTATTTGTAGAACACTAACTCTCTTATATCCTTTACAGCCTTTGTTCTGCTTCTGTAAGTTTAAAAAAAAGTCTTAACAGGCAGTCTAATGATAGTATGTTATGGTACTGTAGTAATGTAAGTTACCAAATTTGGTCTTTGAAATTTAAGGCTCATGACTCATCTGTGTCTCCCTTCTTTTTTTACTGTAGGGAATGGGAAAAGCACACAGACAAAAACCTATGGTAAGTATGCAGTTAATTTAAACAATTGAATCTGAAGTTAAGGTGATTTGCTAGTTTGGTCTAAATAATGCTGTCTCCTGTAGCTCAAAAGTAACTCTATTTCAACATGTATTTCAAAGTTTTATGCAAATCTCCTTTTTTCCAGCAATCTTAACCATAGTAATATTTTTTTAATTCTCATAGCCTCCAAAGCCAGAAGATCTAGCAGTCATCTGTTTCACCAGTGGAACAACAGGTATACCTAATTACACTCTGTATGATTGATTAACTCAGGAAGCTATCCTGCTTTGTTTTCCAAGACTCTCCTCTGCTGCTACAACCTTTTATTTTTTGGCAAGTAGCAGCTGGGGATATTTTATTATAAGGCTTCCTTCAGTTTTTCCTGATGATCAATACGGAGTTGCAATATTGTCAGACAGGAGTCTAACACTTCGGTGTTTGAAAATAGGTGCTGAAGCTGTATTACTGTTAGGCTCTGACTCTAACTTAATTGTGTTTTTGTAGTAGCAGGAATTCTGTAGCTCATGCACTGTGCTCCCCCCACTGAAGAACTGAAATGGAAAGCCAGCTGTTTAGATAACTCACAAATGTGAAGCATATGACAATATCCAACACTGGTAGGGAGTGAAAAGGAAGAATACAATGGTATTAGATACACTTCTAAAGCAGATTTAAGAGCAGAGTTGTCTGAGCTCTTAATAGCTGTGTCTCCACAGGAATTTTGAAAAGCTGATCTAAGAAACATATCTGTTTCTAGAGGATTTGTTCTCTTTATTAAATTGAGTACTTATATGTGAACTTAATACTTCAGTTGGTAATAGTTCTCTTAAAAACACATTAGTTACTTCTGTCTTTTCTTTAATGCCCAGGATGGAACTGATTGAAATGCTATTAGCTTAATTTTACCTCTGCTTGGTAACTTAAAGGATCTGAGAAATTCACTGTTGCATACTGATGTGCTTCTTCTTTAGGAAACCCCAAGGGAGCTATGATCACTCATAAAAACATAGTCAGCAATTCTTCAGCTTTTCTGAAAACTACGGAGGTAAACTGCAAAATTAACATTTATGGGTTTACTTGCATGGAGGGGCGCAACACTAAAATTTCAGTAACTTCAGTCATGATATAGTAAGACTGAATTGAAAATGTAACTTGTCAACACTCAGTCCATGCTGGTTCAGAAGTCAATGTTTACCTAAGGCCTCTTTCTTTCCCTTCGTAGAGTATGTGAGAAGCTGCATAATGTAATTCATATTAAACCTAACAGATTTTTACTTCCTCATGCAGGAATGAATAAATCTGTGAGACTTGAATAGTTTTAGTTGCATGCATCTTAGTTTTCTCTTCAGTAAGCTTCTCCTTAGTTTCTTATGCATGTAACTTCTTGTGGACCATGAATAGCAACTGAGAATTGCTCTTGAACTAATGCAGGTCTGCTAGTTCTTTTGGGGGATGTTCATCCCCTCCCCAACCCCACTGAACTGATACTATGTTAGTAGCTATTGGTCCAGCACAGCTGGGGAACTTGCGACTCTGCTTCTAGTTGTGTAGACATGGCAGAAGTTGGGCCATAGGGTAACTCTTGGACTGTTCCTCTTGAATGTTCATCAGTATGGAAAAAGTCTAGAATAGCATAGTCACACTGCTGCCAGACCCCATTTTGCTTAGGTAGAAGTGGGCTAATGTCTTCAGCTGTAGTTGCTGGCATGTTGTTACATGATGTTGTCTTCATGCCAGGAGCATGTGGGAAAAAGCAGATTTCTCATGCAGAAGTTCTGGCATATCTACTTTGCATACACTGCATATAGAATTAATTCTAAATTAAGCAACTGGTCTCATGTTTAGCTCATGTGAGGTACTTCTGATATTAGCCTTATGGCTTATGAACTGGACAAATGAACTTCGTGACCTACAGTGAATGTATTTTCTTTTTTATCCCCAAGGACAAACCACTTTAATCTCCATACCATCCTCTGCAGTGTGTATAATGGAACTTTACATAGCTTCTCTCAGAACTTGTTTCTATTCATAATCATATGTATATTGTGATAATCTAAGCAGTTATTGTATCTAGATGTAACACAGTTACAGCAATGACTTCTAGTACATATAGTCTCTTTAATGAATGAGAGACAGCAAAGCTCTATTTTAAATAAAACTGTAGTGAGGGCTGTGCTCTAGAGTTCAAGTGCCTCTTTTCATTGTTTAGCTTAACGAAGATAATTCTATTTTGCTTAACACTTTCAGAAAACATTCATACCTACCCCTGAAGATGTTCTGATATCATTCCTGCCCTTGGCTCATATGTTCGAGAGAATTGTTGAGGTAGGCATGGTTGTTTCACAGAACTATTAAGAAGCTTATGTTTTCTTACAGAGACCTGTGATAAACAGCACTTGTTTTTGCATTTTACACATGTGAAAACTTGAGGTAAAGTTTGGAAAACATCTCAAATATTAATTTTAGAGCTAGTGTTAGAGAGAAACTGGTTTACTAGAACAGGAGACAAGCCCTCCATATGCTTACTGCCTAGAAATTCCCTCTAATATAATCAGTGCAGCACTAGAATTTGATCTGCAAAAGTTACATAAATATTAATTGTATAATGTGGTGTCCTACTCTCTTAACCAACTTAAAATTAGTTTTGTCTGAGCTTACTATTGCTTCCAATAAACTTGAATGAGAAGAGAGGCATTCTGTTTCAGTTGTTTTCTTCCAGGAAGTGAAAATAGAATTTGTCACTAAATGGCATTGAAAGCCAAAGTTTTCTTGAATAGTTTTTCTTGTCTGTAAGGCAAAACCTGGAATTCCACTTCTGGGGCTGAGGGGATTCAAGGCTGTCTCAATGCTGGTAATTTTAGTCATAGTTCAAAAGATCATTTCTAAGCAGTATGCAACTGGAATAAGGTTCCTCAAATATGTAGTATGTAATAAAGGCACAGATTTTTAATCATAAACAGTAATGGTTCTACTTCAAGTTCAATTAACCTAGCCTCCTTAGATGAAATAGCAAACATGAGTGTTGAAGCTGATTATTCCCTTTCATAAACTGGGAACTAAATGGCCTCCATGCAAGTGTGAGCAGATGAATAGGAATAGAAATTTTTCCACAATTTCAAATAGGAGCCCTGAGCTTTCTACTGTAAGGCTTTGATCTATATATGTACATTTTTGTGAAGACTGGGAATAGATGTAAGCTAATCAAAGTTATGGAAAACACAGCAATGATGGCAGAGTAGCAGAGTCCCAGGCTGCAGCAAGTGAGGATAAGCCCAAGTGCAGCAGCTGTAGATGCAGAAACAAAAGAAAAAAGCTGCTTACCTTTAGAAAGCCTCACGCAAGCACAGATTTCCAACAAGATGGCCTTGCCTCTACTACCAGCCCTTAAATGAGGTCTGGGAAAGGGTGGATCCTGGCTCCATCCCTTCCACTCAGGTACCTTGCACATAAGTTCCTCTGGATTGGCCCTGCCTTCCACCAGGTGCTCAAACACTGTTTCAGGATATGACTTACCATTTCCACTATATAGGTGTAGTGGGTGGAGCTTCTAGACTACCAGACAGCATAGAACACTGCAGGATTCAGTCTGCCTCCATGGATGCAAGTCTAAAATGATGCAGGAATAAGCAGTGGCTCTGCTTACACTTTTCAACAAATGTAATCTTAATCACCTAATGACAAACCCTGTTCACATCCTTGTGAAACAGGAAGGAAAACTAGAGTGCAAGAAAATACTACACAAGCAGCACACTGCAGGAATCTGACTTTAATGCAGGATTTTCTAGTACAAATAAAGGCAAAGAGTTCTAGTATATTTTTTGAATAAGCTTGCTAGATAATGCTTTGAATCTTTTGCTACCTCTGAGTTTCTGGCACTAACTTATTTGGCCAACTGCTTTTTGGGTTAGGGGCTCTTGTGAAGTATTTGTTTCTATCTCTAAATCTTAGGTCCGTGTGCAACAGATGTTTTGCCATTTATCTTTCCAGTCTCATTTAATAGTCAGAGAATGCTGCCAGACTTGTCCACATCAGTGGATCCTGCACAGTCCACTCCACACTTAAAAGCAAAAGTAGTACATGTATAGTTAGGATGCATCATACATATTATACATTTTCAGACATCTTACTTTTCTCTAACAGTGTGTAGTTTTGTGCCATGGAGCTCGGATAGGATTCTTTCAAGGGGATATCAGACTACTTATGGATGACCTAAAAGCACTACAGCCAACTGTATTTCCAGTAGTACCACGACTGTTGAACAGAATGTTTGACAAGGTAAGTTTAAAGCTGAGTCTAGAGCTGTTCAGAGTTTTGAGGGGCTTTCTGAAGTCTATGCTGACATTGCAGAAGTAATTGTTGTGTTCTGGGATGCCACTGAACTACTGTCTTTTTCTAAAAGTGCAGAAAGTACAGGGAGTAGTGCTGAATGTATTAAAGCATTTTCAGGCAGCCAGCACTGGCATAGAAAAGTATGACTAGGAAACTTGGTTCTCTCCAGCTTTATTAAGGGCTCACTGTTTTGCTTTGAGCAAGCTGAAGTCCAGTCTACACTGTGAACTTGAGGCTTAGCATCTGCATGCTGCATTTCTAGTAGCTGACTCATGGAAGGGGATTTGCAAATCAAGGTCAGGTGTCTGCTATGTTTGCATGGACACGTACAAGTTTCCTACATAGCAGCCAGCAATTTCTAGCAGGAAGAACTACAAACCAGCCAGTCTGAAGTGCAGGAGAGATGGTGTGTCAATAGACCCATTCTCTCCTATGCTTGCTACTTGCCTTCTCAGTATCTTCTGCAATGGGAATTCAGAAGTAGGGTCAGTCTTGGCCCTTTATATGGAAGATTTTAAATGATCCTTTCTATATACAGGTAGTTGATGTCTCAGGGTACAGGCAGAGGTGCTGAAGTATACGAGTAGTCTGTGGTTGCCAAATAAATGGCAGACCTGTCTGCTGTCTTTTTCATGAGACTAGAAGAACAACAAGTAATGCAACACCTCTGTTTAGCCCCAAGAACAAAGCACAACTCTGATCCCTTTTTGGAAGGGGAGGAAATCCCAAGACCACTTAGAACTCTGCCCCTCATTCTGCTCCAGTGTTCTGTATTGGAATTCTAGAAACAGGGATGAGGCTTGGATCTCCCTTCTCCTTTCATTGTATTCTCTTGCTTGTTGTCCCTAGTGCTATGATAGTTTCATACTTCTTTGGCACATTTTCGACCTCTCACAGCCCTGTAGTAGCCTGGCATGTAAAGTTAGCAAGTGGAAAATTAAGGTGGGAAGCCCCATAATTCTGAAGGGCTGCTGGGTCTGTCTATGAGTGAATATGCTAATATTGGTCTGGTGTTAACTCTGCTCTATAGCTTTTTGGAAACAACCAGAAGGAGCCTTTAAAAAGATCTAAAAAGAGAACTTACATGCAAGACAAATTGCTATTAGGCATTTCTGAAAAGATTTGCCTTTTAGAAAATGCCAGGTTTGTATGTACTTTGAGCATAACAGGGATTATGCTTAACTGGCATTTCAACCAAGCTAGAATAAAAACTGATGTTTTTGCTTGCTGATATATTAAAATATTTTTTCAACGGATTAACTTGTTCATGAGAATGTTGTGCAGTTGGCTGGGACGAGAATTCAGTGCCAGTTTAAATGAACACAAAAGGTAAAAAGGCCAAGTCGCAAATATCAAAATTACTGCCCTTACTAATAAGTTGTCTAAGTGCTTGTTTTTCACTGAGTCCTTATGCATGCTACTATAAGGAGAAAAGAAGTGTCAGACTATTGCACTCTAATGCTATATAATCTTTTTAAATAGATTTTTGGACAGGCAGATACATCATTGAAGAAGTGGATGCTGGATTTTGCTTCCAAGAGGAAAGAAGCAGAACTCAGAAGTGGTATAATTAGAAACAACAGTTTCTGGGATAAAGTTATCTTCCGAAAAATACAGGTATACTTGGAAGTCTAGGTCTCTATGTTATGGATATTGAACCTTTTTTACTGTTGCATCTATGTCTTCATTTTTATCTTGAAAAGAACTCCAAATGTGCCTGCTTTCATACAGAACAGCAGTATGATGTGCTCTTAATACTAGAGTCTAAAGCATCATATACCTCATCTACTTTGTAGCTTATAGATATCACTTTACAATTGCTGAATTTGATATGGATTGCTATAGTGTGATGTGATATGGCTTTCCATCACTCATTAAAGACTATCTGGCTTCTCAGAGTAAAATTGAACTCTTGTTCCATTCTTCTTGCTCTTATTGTATCAGATAACTGCATTAAGGGAGTTACTCTAAGAGTCTGGTGCTTCCTTCTTTAAAAGTGAACACCCTCTTTTGAAGGAGGAATGCTGAATGTTAGCACTATATGTAGCCCCTACTATTTTCTCACTGTTGGTTATTAGTGAGTATGCCTGGTATTGTATCTGGTGCTCTCTTGCAATAGCTTAAACTCTGGTTGTACAACACCCTCCTGTGGCTGCTTTTATAGCATTTAGAATGTATGAGAAACTAATAGGAGGCAGGCCAAAAGTAAAAACCCTCACTGTAGGGCCATAATTTATATTGGCTTCTGGCTGAGTCTGCATTACAATGACATGACAGCATAGCCTTTGTAGATGTTATGTATTTCAGATGCCATTGAAGAAACTGAAACATTTCTAAATCTTAGTCTGTAATGTTTGTGGGTGGCACTTGTAGGTGAATAGCAGCTGAGGGTGGAATGTAAAAAGCCTCTAGAAATATCTCTAAAACGTTTTTGGTGTCTGCAATATCTTGTATCTGTTGTAGGCAAGTTTGGGAGGAAAAGTACGGCTAATGGTCACAGGAGCAGCGCCTGTATCTGCAAGTGTACTGACCTTCCTCAGAACAGCTCTTGGCTGTCAGGTGAGCTTCCTAGCCTTAACCGAAAACCATAATGCTTTTAAGTGCCTGATTAAAGACTTAATAGAAGAGCACTTCTAGTGATCTGATTATATGGGTAGCTTTCTAGCATTCTTGGAAGCTATACAAGTACATACTGTCTTCCAGAGATTCTCATACCTCTGAGACTTCTATATTCATCTCGAAGTCTTTATGGTAACTGAAATATTAACATCTAAACTAAAGGAGGGGAAAAAGATTCATGGGATGCTGTAAGCAGTAATGAATGTTCTTGGATTAAGTTTCTGGGTCTTGCTGTCCTTACAGAAGTATTCACAACAGGACCATCCCTGTACATGGCAGGAAAGTTGAAACTAGATGATCTTTACAGTCTGTTCTAACCTAAGCCATTCTATGATTCTATTGTAGAGGATCTTTTCAACATCATGTAGTATTGTTGCTTTAAAGATGAGATTGGGTAGAATTAGATTGCTCCATTGCATTTCTCTTCAAAGCCTCTTCCAATTATATGCTTTTTTGAGGTTAAGTCTGAAGAGGCTAAATTTAACAATGGCACAGGATGAAATAAATGCGGTGAAATTTCAGGGGTAGAAAACACTGAAATACTAAAAATTGAGGCTTCTGTGACTTGAATTTCTTCAGTAATATGCTAGTATAGCAATGTTGTGCACAGAAAAGTACTTATATCTTGTATATAATAACAGAGCTGTGATGAGATATAGGGATCCTGTTTCTGGCTTTCTTGAGCAAACTTGTCCTTAAATAATATGAAGTCATTTCTAGTGCCTTTGTTCTTAGTCTCTTCCTGTTGCACTCTGTCACTTTCAGTTCTGATCTATGCAGGTGTCACACATGGCATGTGAAATACTGTGAAATACTGAGTAAGTATTGGAACTGAGGGTGGAATATTATTACTTAAAAGTGTGTATTGAAAATAAAACTTCTTAATATGGCAGCATTCTTTAACATAATCCTCAGTATCTTCTAAACTCAAATTTAATCTGGATTAGGAAGAAAGCAAAATACTTTAATGAAGAAACTATATTGAAAAGTAAGAATTCTGAGTAAGTGTTGGTTTTCCTTCCTAGTTTTATGAAGGATATGGACAGACTGAATGCACAGCTGGATGCTCACTGTCAATGCCTGGTGACTGGACAGCAGGTACAGTGTTTAATAGTCTACCTGCTTGTTAAAGTTCTGATTGCTATAGAAGCCAAACTGCATGATTTTTATTTATTGTACACCTGTTGTGAAGAGTAAGAGTAGCTTTCAAGTAATGTAAGAATTTTGAAAGGCTCTTATGGAGTTATTACTCTTGAATAGCTAGGAATGTTCAGTAATTCTTTTAACTTTCAAAAGACTTTGCCCTTGTGAGTTGGTGTAGGAGAGAAGAGATTGTAGTATTAACTCCTAGTCTTGTAGAGTAGATATCTGTTCATAAACACTGAAAATTCAAATGATGCTTTCTAGCGTTGGAACAGTCTCCATTTATCTGTTTTTCTTCTAGCTCCCAAACTGTTATAGTTCTGATACTTGAAACTTACTATAATGGTTTTGCTAATTTAAAATGTTCAGTCTGATTAAACTATGAAGATAGTGAGCCTGGCTACACAGTTCAGTTTACAGTGTTCTGGGAGTATCTGAGAATTTAATGTTTTAGACCCAACAAATTATACCAACACCAGTACAGTAATAGTTTAATGTGTTACCAGAAATTGTTTCTTTTATTACTTTAGTATATAGACAGCTTGTAATTTCTAGAATCTGACTAAAAATCCATACAGGCTTTTAAAGAATTCCTGTTAAATAGGTCACGTTGGAGCACCGATGGCATGTAATATCATAAAGCTCGTTGACGTACAAGAGATGAATTACTTGGCTGCCAAAGGAGAGGGTGAGGTGAGTAACTTCAAAATGTCAAGATTTCTTGGAAAAGGGAAAATTGCCTGAGCAAATAGCTGATTTGCAGTCACAAATAACCAAGACAAACAAAAGGATTGTGTGTTATTTGCTTGAGTAGAGATGAATCATTGGATTTTAATTCCCGGAAATGCTGAAGGGTTATCTTTCATTTGTTGGTAGAAGGCTATCTTTTGGCAAGTGGAGAACAGCATTAAGATTCTTTCCAGTTGCGTGTATGACCTAATTGCTAGTTCTCTTCAGCAGTTTTTTTTGCATCTTAAATATGCTTTAAAAGTATACTCAGTTTCTCTAACAATCATGTGTTTTCATAGTAAGAAAATATATATCTATTTATTTTTAATGTTTTTCTTCTACTCACTATTAAATTTTGCTGAATTAGGAGTGAGTTTGGACTCAAATATGGTAGTCTCCTAAAATTAAGTATCATCTTTTGATTCAAATTTCCTCAGTGCAAACTTCTTTGGGTTTAACAGAAGACATATAGTTTGTTGCACAGCACATAACTGTAAATTTGCTTTGTCTAAAATAGATCTACCTAATTTGCTCTTCAGCTACTATCGTTAGCTGAATTCACTTCTAGTCCTTCTTTCTGAGAATAAGCTTTCAATATTCTTAGCCCTGTCAGCCTTTCTCTTCACTTTAGTCAGTTACCCACATTCAAAAAAGAAACTTCTAAGTAGAATTATGTATGTTTATATACAGATGAGGTCTTAGTGCCAGTTAGAGGGATATAGATAAATGATTTGCTGTCCCTACTGGGAGAAGCTATCACCTACTGCCAGCTAATGATTGAAGGAGTCATGAAGTTTGATAAAGCAGCTTTTCACTTCTCTAGGATATGTAGAGGAGAACTCTACGTATCTTTTCAGGTAATCTCTGTTTTATAGCAAAAGTGTCCTAGTTTTTAAAATGTGACCTTGGTTTAGTTGTGAATTTGGTACTGTCCCTGCAAGGTTCTCAGGGCCCCCACTAATGTTCTGACCTCTCTCAAACTGATGATATCTTCTGTTCACTTGTACAGTAGTTCAGTTTGCCAGCATGCTTATTTTATGCCAGGGTAAGCACTAAAAATGTTTGGGATGAGTTTTTTAATTAGTTTCTGAACTATATTAGTAACTTCCTCTAATCTGAGAATTAATAGGCATTAGTCAGTTCCTTGCCTATTTTACAATTGTACTAATTCCCTAGAGTAATAGTTGACCTAGAATTTGTCTGTCACTATTAATATTTATTACTAATTTGGCCTTGATTTAGAACTGGATTCTTTAATTCTTCCAGGGTTATTCCAAAGTCCTGATAACTATTAATAATAATATAATCATGTTGACACTTTTCATAACTTCATAGGCATGTTTTAATCATCAGAATTCCCTACACCCAGTTATACCCTAGGATTACTTCTAAAGCTTTCTACTTGCAAGAGCTTTTTATTATACTTCATACCAATGGAAAATGTCTCAATCTGTGCCTGCCCCTGCACCAAAAAAAAAAAGCCCCCCCTACAATTAAAAAAAAAAAAAAAATTCAATTAATATTGTAGTGGTTGTGGTTTCTGAGAACTGTCAGAGAGCATTCCTTACAAAAAATGATTATTTTCTTTCATAGTAACATGTATCAACAAATGGCTGTCTTTCAGGTGTGTGTAAAAGGGCCAAATGTATTCCTTGGCTATTTGAAAGATCCTGAAAAAACAGCAGAAGCTCTGGACAAAGATGGCTGGCTTCATACAGGAGATATTGGGAAATGGCTGCCTGTAAGTTAACGTATATAGCTGTAAGGTATTTCTGTGGCTATTAGCAATAACTTAACAATTTTAAAAAATGTGTATTAATACAATGAATTAAAAAAACAAATACATAACCTTATGAGGAGAATTGTTATGTATGAAACAAATCTGTATATCTGGGGCTAAATATAATAATAAAAATATAGTGTGAACCTGAGACTGTTTCTAGTTCAGGTTAGATGGGTGCAGAGCTTGTTTTAACGTTAGTTTGACAGTGCTCTGGGTCTAGCAGTATTCTCCTGTGGTGTCTGATAATAGCTTCCATCAATAAACTGTCTTGAATTGTGCACAGCATTTAAGGTCATGTTAAGACAAAACCTCAGTATTGTTTCTGTTCCTTTCTTGAAAGCTTAATAAAAGGCACTTATTTCTGAAATAGAAATAAGTAAAGGCAAATTCTTATTCATATACTTGAATTCTGGGGCATTATGTGATCTTCTGTGATGCACTGTGTAGACTGGTTATCACTTGAAGTGCCTTTTCTGAGTAGAAATATTTTTGTCAACAGAATGGTACATTGAAGATCATTGACCGGAAAAAACACATATTTAAACTAGCCCAGGGAGAGTACATAGCACCAGAGAAGATAGAAAATGTGTATCTGAGAAGTGAAGCACTTGCTCAAGTGTTTGTCCATGGAGAGAGTTTGCAGGTAGGCATTTTTCTCATAATTTAAAAAATAAATGCAAGGGAGAGATGGTAGAAGAGGGTTTTCCTTTCCTCCTTCCTCCCTACTCCTGACTTTAAGATTAGTCTTTACACTTCCAATAGGACCATAGAATGGTTTGAGTTGGAAGGAACCTTTGAAGATGATATAGGCCACCCTTCCCTTTGCCATGGTCAGGGACATCTTTCACTAGACCAGACTGCCCAGAGCCCCATCCAGCCCCACTCTGAGCTCTTCCAATGTTTGGGCATCCACAGTTTCTCTGGACTACCTGTCCTAGTGTCTCTGTTTAGTGTTGCACACTTCAGTTCTCAATCCACTTTGGATTCCACCTGTTACAGAATATGCTTCTGTATCTAATTTCAGACCAGGTAGTAGAACTGGATTAATTTGTTACTAAGCACTATATATAAGCTGCCAACAGCGTACATGGAAACTTTAAGGAAAAAAGTGACATTGTTAAAACTGCCACCCAAAACCAGGCAGAAAACCAGTAAGAAGCATTTAGGAACCAGCGTTGCTTTGTTTGAAATGAATAAACAAAACAGGAAAAAAAGAAAAAGCACTTTAATTTCTTTATAGGCCTTCTTAATAGCTGTTGTGGTACCTGATCCTGAGACTTTGTGCAAGTGGGCCAAGAAAAAAGGATTTGAAGGCTCATATGAAAAGTTATGCAAAAACAAGGTGAGTAAATAGTTAAGTAAACAGCTATCTATTCTGCATCAACTTTTTTTGAGCTGTACAATGTATTCTTGTATCCACAGGATGTCAAAAAGCACATCCTAGAAGACATGGTGAGAGTTGGTAAAGAATCTGGTTTGAAGTCATTTGAACAGGTAAGATGTTGATTAGACTTGAGCACTTGAGCATGTAATTCTTTAAACAATCTCTAACAATATAGTCAGTCTAAGAACTGGTTTTAATTTGCATTTGGAAATATTTTAAAGTAATAGGCTTCTTTATTGTGACTATTAGAAGTCTTGTGTATTCCAAAGAATGTAGCTTGCTTACTAGCTGTTTGTTTTCCAGGTTAAAGACATTATCATGCACACAGAAATGTTTTCTATTGAAAATGGCCTGCTGACACCAACACTGAAGGCAAAGAGACCAGAACTACGGAAGTATTTCCAGTCACAGATAGATGAACTCTATGCTAATACCAAAATGTAACAGTGGATTGAGTAAAGTGGCACACATCTGATGTCTACTGTTGGTCGTCATATCTGTAATTTGACTACAGCAAATATAGGGAAGGAAACTGTGCAATCATAAACTTGTACAAAAATGGGATGGGTACTTGCCATAGGAACACTGAAGAAATGGAACACTGCCTTACTGTCAAGTTGTGTTGCATACTGTTTTTATGGTGACCTACAATTTCCAAAAAGAGCCTTAACTATAAATGGTAACTATATATAAGTTATTTAAGACTTCATTGGCCAAAAATGGGACTCTCCTTAAACAAGGAGCTAAGATTTTCTTATTGCCAGCATGTTTGCTGTCTGCAGTGTATCTTGCAGTTGTCAGTCCAAAAAAGGATTTGGCAGGTTTGAAAATGCCTCTAAGTATATTGCCGCCTCAGGAAGATTACTTAGTCTGTTGGGGGGAGGGGAGAGAAAACCCACCAACACACATACTTAAAGTTATATAGCTGATATTGCATCTTAATTGGTCCTAATGTTAACTGGGGTGAGGCGAGGGTTTCTTCCCTTCTATATCTACAGCCAGTTCTGAGGCTTACTTTTGTAAGGTAGAAGTCAGGACTGTACAAAGGAGACTGATTAATACAGGTTCAGGCTAAGCTTGCATTTGGTGACTCTGCACTAGAAGTGTAGATACAGTTAATTCAGCAAGTGTAGCCTTTGCTGCATTAACACAATTTCAGAGTAGTGCCTGTCCAGTTAGTGGGCAGATTCTAACTCTGGCAAGAACACTAGAGATCTAGAAATAAAAATGATCTAAGAGGCTGGGCTATGCTGACAGTCAGGTAAGTATTCCACCTGTACTAGTCACTTGTTTCCCCATGATGAATGTGGATTTAAAATGTGTTTTTTTAAAAAAGTGCCAGGTCCTCTAAGCAGAACAGCTTCTGACATAACCTCCATTTTCTGTGCTTTGTGTATGAGCCACTGAGTATTCTTCATGGAATAGCAAAATAGGTCAGGTAGAATGTTTTTTGCCTGATGCTTTGCAGTAATTGGAAGTATTCAGATGTGCCAATGAACAGTGTTGGCACTGAATGGGTATTTGTTCAGGGATAAGAAACAAATTCCCAAATAAACTATAGAACTATTTACCTTTTGTTTCAGAAATCAGCAGAAATAAGCCTTATGACAACATAAGTCTTTTGCTATCCTTAACAGAGTTGGTTTTGCATTAGAACTCATTACTGTTTTTTAAAAACATGGATATATGTAAGATACAAGCACAACAAGGTTTGCACTAAGATTTGTGTGATTGTAATGCACTACTCTGTAGCATAATTTCATACCTGTGTGCAGTTAAGGTACACAAATCCAAGTCAACTGTTAGAGCAGTAGTTGTTACATTGGAATTCAAATGTTTGCTTAGTGTTGGCTATTTCTATGTTTTATAAAACCAAAACAATTTTCAAAACCAATGAAGGAAACCAAAATAAATATTTCTGCATTTCAACTCTGAAGTGTTTCTTTAATCAAGTGAAGATGCTGCAGACTGACAAGCTGAAGTGCAACTTGGTAATTCTGATGAGCTGTAAAACTTTGTTACTACAACCATACTTCTTAACATACGACAAGATAAATGCTGTCTGTAGATGCTTTGTTTGGAAGGTAAATCTGCTTTGATCTGGTATTTATGTGCAAGTTCTTGACCAATGTCTGTAAGAAAGATATCATTATGTAACTTGCCCCATCAGTATTCCTTAAATATTTTTTTTTGCCACCAGTATAGTCTTTGGCACATGATGCACTTAGCACTGTAATTTAAGTGAAATCTGTAGCTTTACCAGTCTTGCACTACTTTTGGGTAGTTGGTATCATTGTTCCCCTGTGTGTATTTATGCCCACTTCCACTGTGGATATACTGTGTATCTAGCTTTAATCTGGGGAACAATTGGAAAGAGTTAATGGGCAGACCATGCAAACCATGGTAGATGAAGTGTCACCAAGATTATTTACAGCTGTTCCTATGCTACTGTCCATAACCATCTGTATGTTCTTCATGAATTCTTTCCCCACTGAAGGAACTCTGAAGTGCCTTTTTGCAACAAATTCTGTACTGTGTTCAAATATGTGTATGTTGCTTGGACAGACAGTGTAGTTCTACC
>JAOWBP010015018.1:0-24234 GCA_028571105.1 Tragopan temminckii | reverse complement strand
CCAGCGCCCGCCCGTGCGTAAGTACCGAGGGGTCCCGGGGGTGTCCTGCGGGGAACTAGGGGCAGCCGGGTGCCCGGACCGGTCCGGGGTCGGGGATGGCAAGAAACGGTGCGGATGCGGTTGGCTGAACTTTTTGTGTTTTCCTGCCGGGGCGGAAGGCAAAGTCACTTCGCGCATCCCGTACCAGCGCCCTGCGGTGGCCCGAGTAACTTTGTGTGAACGGGATCGAACGGTCAGTATCTGCTGTCTTTTCTGTCTCTCGCCAACCCGCCTGACTTCTCGCACGCGCCTTCTCCCAGACCTTGTGCAACCCAGAGCCCTCTGAGCTGAAGCACAGCATCCCCTGACTGTGCTCCCGTCCCAGTTGCAGCTCCTCCCAGAAGCGCTCCTTGCACCTTTGGGATGCCCAAGCCAGTGACAGGTTGGAGGCCGATTAGTCTCTGCAAGGCGGTCCCACCTTGAGTGATGCTTCCCTGGGAATCAGGGTTGACTTACTCCCAAAGGCAGTCATGGGGATTCCCTCACCCTATCCCAGCTCCCCAGCTGGCAGAGCAGAGCCAGTACGTGATACGTATCAGAGCACTGTGGTGCAAGTTAGGTTACAGCACTTATCTAAACGACCCCAGCGTCAAAACATGGCATTAGAGGAGCAGCAGATAACCAAGGGATCCCAGAAACAGCAGCTGTGCTATCTGTGCAGGAACTGAGCGAGATTTTTCTTATTATGCCCTGTTCAGAAACAAAGCTGATGTTTTCCATTTTCATGCAATTTGTTTGTAAATTTGACTTGCTCTTGAAATTCCCCGGGGATGATACCATCCCTGCTCTGCTCATTCCTTTCTCCCCAGCTTGAGAATTGATACGCTCAAGAAACACCAAGTTGTGTTAGTTCAGAGCCATTTGATTAGTTCCCCTGAATTCAGGTGTTGGATGCAGCTCTGTCCTCAGTTTGTCCCTCCCCATGTCCCTGTATTACCGTGGTGTCAGAGGAAGCTCAGCCCATGGGAGCTGGAGGTATCCTCCATAGTGACTGCAACAAAGTCCATTTCTGCCCTGGTCCTCGGTAACACATGTGGAGCTGGCAGGGGATGGGTCCCACGCAGCATCATATGGGGAGGAGAGGCGTTGCAGAGCTCTAGCATTTCATTAGGATGCTGTACGTCTCTCTGGAATCATGTCAGCCCAGAGAAGTTATTGGCAGCTCCAAACTGGTGTGATTTTTCCACTTTCTTTTTTGCTGTACTCTTCCTTTTTTTTTTTCTGTCTGCTGCTCCAAAAAGAATCCACATCCCCACCTCTGTGACCAGGTTGAGACAGATAACAGTCTTAGGGCCTCTTATCAGTTATATTTTACTCAGATCAGCAGGGTAGGTGATAGGCAAGGAAAAGAGAAGGGTTTTCCTCTTTAACCTTTGCTATAACAGCTTCACAGCTGCTTGCAGAGTCCAGCTGTGAGGCTGGCTGCAGAAACCTGCCACACAGTCAGATAAGAGTTCAACCGAGATTTTGATCCCTGCAGTATCCTCTAAAAGTCAATATCGTACCCAGGTATCAAACAAAAATCCCTCACTCTTTCAATCTGCAGTTGCACAGATATGTCCATCTCCTGGAAATGCCCTCTTACACCCAGAAGGGCCTGGTTTTGGTGCAGAGCTTTCTGCTGGGAGCTGAATATCTTCCATTTCATCTGCGCACTTAGGTGTTGTTTTTCACTCTCTGCTACGCTTTCATGATATAACCCACCACAGAATCATGCAGTTGTTTAAATTGGAAGTCTTTCCCAGCTTTCTCATTGCATTGCCTCTGTCTTTTTACACTGTACCAATCTCTCTTCAGCTCTCTTCTCCCCCTGCACAGCTCTTTGTATGAGAGAAGGCTTACAAGTTTACTTGTGTCACCATTTGTACCTGCGTGCACCAGAGGAGTCATGGTGTATCGTAGACTCACAGATTGGTAAGGGTTGGGAGGAGCCTTAAAAATCATCCTGTTCCAAGTGTAGCACTTGCAAATACTTGCTATAATTTTGGGGGAAAAAAACCCCACACTGATCCAGATTGCTCCAATATGGTGCCTGGGGTGCCCCACCTCCTTATATTGGTCCCACTGTGTAGACCTCAGAGAAGTCGTGCTTCATCCACAGACTTTGATTTAAGTCTAAATGGAGAAGCACCCAACTCTACCTGTGCCATAATAGGTGTCGGATCCCTAATTCCTTTCTGCTCCTTCGAAAGCCTTCTTTTAGAGTGAGGTTCACTTGGCTGTGTACCCCGTGTGCAGGGCTTCTGCGTTACAGTGAGCAGTACACGGTGAGTGCCAGCCACCCATCCCAAAGCTCTGGGCCAGGAGCTGAACAAGCGGACGTCTCTGTCATGCCTTCATTGGGGCATATTTGGCTTTGTAGGGACTGACACTGGAATTTAGTTTCAAGGCCAAAATGTCTTTGGTAGGATATAATGTGTCACCCATCATCACCTGAATGTACTCATGGCTGTTTGTGAGGTATATGCAGCATCTTAGCTCCCATTGCAGGTAGACAATGCCTGGTCTTTAATAATCAGCATCCACACTTTCCATTGCGCCCAGAAGCTGATAAAAGTCCTGGGAAAATGGTGAGTTTTCAGTCTGATTTTCAATAAATACTCTCAATTCTTCTGAGTTAAGATCAAGGACACCACAGAATAAAATGTTCGCCACTCTGAAAAAATCTACCTTGTCAGTTCACATCTGTGGCATTAGAAATATGGATCACCCTATGTGGTTGCATGCCACGTGGTGTTTGGACACATGTATTTAGCCTGGCAATTTCATGCCTAGCTGCCTAGAAAACCCAGTGTGAGGCACTGCTCAGTGCCTAGCAGGCTGGCTGGCTCCCTGCTTTCTGTGTACCTCATCTGGATACCAAGGATAAAACGCCTCACGGTTATCTGAAGTCACAGTATTGCCAGCCATTGAATGCAATGAGCAAGTACCCATGAATTACTGTGTATTAAACATGAAAGAAACTGACTGGCTTTTCTTAAAAGTACAAAAGTTCTCACCCTTTAACTAACAGGACTGTTTCAAACTGGTGTTGGTAACATGTATTAAAAGGGATGCAGTCCTCCTTACAAAGGCCATACAAGTCAGTTGAGAAAGCTGCAGGTATGAAAGCTTTATAAAACCCAGTTTGTTCTTTCTGTCAGCAGCTTCTCCAGCACTGAGATGAATCACTGGTCACATCTGAGCATCACACTCTGAGTGCTATCCAAAATAAATCGATATATAATTCCTGCCAGCATCTGCTTGACTTTCATTCTGTGCTACCAACATCAGTCACGCTCAACAGCAGAGGCCCAGCAGAGGCCTTGCTTTACTCTGGGCTTTGGGCAGAATTAAGCCTGCACCAAACAGCCAAACTCTGCTAACTTAAATGTTTATACACACACACAGCTGGATTTTGCTCAGCAGCTAAAGGATCTTCTCCAGAATGTCTGGGGTAGGGAAAGAGCTATCTAAATGAATTTGTTTCCCTTAGCAGAGGCAGGGTTTGAGATGCAAGCAGCAAAACTAAAGCAGAAAAGAAAAGGCTGAAAGCATTTTTCACCTTTTTGTGAATGGAAGATCTTTGTCAATGCGGAACACTCTTTGTGTGCTACATCACTGTTACAAGAATTAAGAGGAAAATCCAAATTGCCTTTTTCCTTTGTGCTTGCTGTTCTGTGAGATGCTTAATGAGTCAAGGTAATACCAACGCAGATGAGTTCACAGTTTCAGCTATCAAGGTGAACTTGCAAGAATTCAAAACGAAATTAAGTATAAATACAGAATGGATTAAGTGCTTTCGTGCAGTTTAACTACAGTACGTATCAAAGTGCTGGTTCATCCCACCTTGAATTCAGCCCATCAGTGTGGTGGCAAAGCCAGGAGCACTGTCCCGGAGGCTTTCTGCATGCAGGGGGACAGGCACTGTGGGGTTTTTTTTTGCCTTTATTTGTGTGCGTGCAGACACTGTCACAAATAGGTATGTTCTGTTTTCCAAGCAGCCCTAGCTGATGGTACAGCTCTGAAGAGGTTCTGGCTGCCACAGCTCCAATTTCTCAGCTCCTACATTTTGCTCCTTCCCAAAGGTACTTTCGTGTTGGCTCTGCCTGTCGATCCCTACTGCAGGATTCTCTGCAAATCTCTGTTCCTCCAGGGCAAATAATGTGTGCCCACACACATCACAGTATGGCAGCATCTGTGTAGGGACAGGTGGAGCCCAATCCCAGTGGCGTCAAAAACATCCATATTCTTATAACACCCCTATGAGGCAGGGAAGCACTGTTCCCCTACCTGTTTTACTTGCAGGAAATCAGGGTGCAAAGAAAATAAGTGACTTGCTAGAAATCACATTGTATTGCAGCAAGGAATTGGTACCAGTCTCCATAATACATGTAGACTGATTTAATCCCAAACATTACATATGTGTGACAGCCTGCCACGATAGTGTGTAAATCATAGGATGGATTGGGTAGGAAGGGACCTTAAGGATCATCAAGTTCCAACCCCCTGTCGCAGGCAGGGTTGCCAGCCACTAGATCAAGTACTAGGTCAGATTGCCCAGGGCACCATCCAACCCAGCCTTAAACACCTCCAGGGTCTGAGCATCCTCAACCTCTCTGGGCAGCCTGTTCCAGCACCTCACTTCTCTCTCAGTGAAAAATGTTCCACTGACATCTAATCTAAGTCTCCCTTCCTTTAGGATAGAATCTACCCATGTAAAAAATGTTGATTTCTTTCCTGTTTTTAATCTCCCTTAAAATACTGGAAGGCTATAATAGTCTTCACATAACCTTCTCTTCTCCAGGCTGAGCAAACCCAGCTTTCTCAGCATGTCTTCAAAGAAGATGTGCGCCAGCCCATTAAGCATCTTTGTGGCCCTTCTTGGGATGCTCTCAAGCAGCTCCACACCCTTCCTATGCTGTGCGCCCCAGACTTGGATGCAGTATTTCAGATGGGGCCTCATGAGGGCAGAGTAGAGATGGATGACACCTCTCTGTCCCTGCTGCCACTCTTCTGATGAAGCCCAGGATACCATTGGCCTTCTGGGCTGCAAGCACACACTGCTGGCCCATATTGCTTTTCATCTACCACACCCCTAAGTCCTCACAGAGCTGCTCCCAAGGAGTTGTCCCAGTCTGTATTCATATCTGGGATTACTCTGATCCAAGTGCAAAGCCTTGCACTTTGCTATGTTGAACCTCAAGGTCCCTCTGGATGACATCTTCCTTCTGCTGTACCATCTGCACCAGGCAGCTTGGTGTCATCAGCAAACTTGTTGAGGGTGCGCACAATCCCATCATTTATGTCACTGATAAAGATGTTAAAGAATAAGGTCCCAAGATGGACCCCTGGGGAGCTCTGTTCATCACCAATCTCCACCTGAACATAGAGCCATTGACCCCAACTCTCTGGCTGTGACCTTTCAACCAATTCCTTATCCACCAAATTATCCAGTAAAGTCATTAAACATCTTAAATTGTCTTTATACAAAGAATTACAACAACAAAAACAAAATATACGCTTTATGAATAGCAAGGGAACATTTCAAAAAACCCTGACAGCATGTTTTTGAGGATGGCAAGCTGATGTCTCCGACTAGCTATCTGTAATTTAAAAAACAAAAGAGAGCAATTATCTGTTTGCACAGAGATAATGTCCTGAAGTATGTTAAATATTTTCCTGTGGCTATTATCAGGGAGAGCATGGCCATGGCTGTAGGAATTGGCACCACAGTTCAGATGCAGAGCAGGATGGTAAAATGCAGATCTGTCTCCCACAGGACCATTAACATCTCAGTGAGAGTAATTAAAGAATTAAAAAGGGAAACGCACACTTGCTTTTAATCGGCAAATCAGTCTGCTGCAATTTAATATAAATAATTAAAACATCAGGCCAAACTCAGATCTCCTTTAGCACTTGCACGCAGCCTGAGACCTGAAACAAATGTTGTACAGCCTTATGTGAAAGCCACTTATTCCAAAGGAAATAACCTTAAATAGCCTGTAGCTTCACTTGACTGTGAATATAGCAGCCCATTTCCATCAGGTTATACGTTTGTTTAACAGTTTATGATTATTATTGATTTGACCATATTCATTTCAAATTTGTGCTATTAAAGAACTGAGCCAGTAGCCCTCAAATTTGTTACACTAGGATCTATGGTAGATGGGTCAGGCCCAAGATGTACAAAGATCTGCAGGCAAAATAAAGGGGCCCTATGCTTTATTGTGTGCAGGCTGTAAACAAGGAAATCCCCTGCCTTAAAACTCTTCCCTCCTTCTGCTCCTTTCTCAGGTCTTTCACTCACCTTCCTGTGAAAGTGATCCCATCACACGCATTCGAAGGACTTCGAGATGCCTTCATCATGTAAGTTGGCAATATTTTCCACAGACTCTTTATAATGTCTTGCTAGAAGTTTTAACAAAACAAAAACAAAAGTCTCTATTTACGTTATTTTAAAATAAAATAAAAAAATAAAAGTGTGTTGCTAAAAAATGCATTCATAGAAAAGAAAAAAGCTACCCACACACGCTAGGAAAGGATAAGCTGTTCTTATATACCAGTCATCTCTCGTCAACAATCTTTAAAACATGATTTGAGAAGGTATTGCTTTTTGACAGGGGTTTAACAGATCATGTAATGAAACATTAATCACATTGGAGAGAACTGGATACAGCTTGATAACTGATGAAAGGCATTTTTGACTGGCAAAGGAGGTAGAAAGCTATCATAAAATGTTATCTCTGCAATGATAGCTGTGGTATTCTGTGATTATACAGTTCTGTAGTACTCAAATAAGACATTTTTTTTGCTGTTTTGCACTGAGAGGTAAGCATGGAAGAGGATCTGTAGGACCGAACCCTTTCTTGGCTATTACCATTTACAAGCATGGCAACTTTGTACATCAGGTTGGCGTTGCTTCTCCTTGCTTAACTTTGCATCAGTTTTATAGCAAGGGCTCAACCAGAAGGTTGGGCTGACCAGTCCCACCCTTATTTTCATCATTATTCCAACTAAAAGGCAAGTTTGGTGCTCCATTACTTTTTGTTTTATCTGTATGATAAAAGCAAAGCTTTTGAAAGGCAAAGCTGATGACACACCTGTGCAATTCAGAAGCAATTCCCCCAGTAACTAAAAGCAGCAGCACAGATAATGCCATTTACTATTCTAGGTGCACATTTTAGACTTGTCTTCTTCATCTATAAAAACTATATATATCAGATATTAAAATACGCATTAGATGTTACATCTATTTTCCAGGAGACAAAAAGAGAATATAGGAAACCCTTTCACAGTGCATTCACAAAGACAAAGAATTGAAGGATAGGGGTGATGCAGATGCCTAAATCCTCAGTTGGACTGGTTTTGCTTTTAGTGCTCATTGGTTAAACAATTTCAGCCAAATTATAAACTTCTGTGTTTCTGCAGCTCTAATGAGTAGAAAAACTAAACCTAAACTATGTCCATGTCTGTTCAACTAGAACAGAGTATTAAAGTTTGAGCTAACGGCACTGCATCTTGTGTTCACTTGCATCTTAATGAGTAATAAGCACTTAGCATTTTTAGATGGGAGATCAACTTAAAACTAATGATTGTCTCCTACCTATATGATTTGCTGCTATTTTTTCCCAAATTGCATTCTTCACAGAGGCTGTTTTGTTCACTGACATTTTTCTCTTCCATAAGAGAATTGACTTCTTTGTGTCCTTTTAATACATCTCTCCAAATTAACAGCACAGAAATCAATGTGTTTGTCTGACATAAATCTATAGAGTAGTACACAGTTTTATTGAGATTCAGTGTTACTTTGAAAAATGCATATTTTTAAATTGAAAATCTCTAAATCATCAATTTGGCAACTCATCACCAACTGCAAATCAAATGATAAATTATTGTCATAGTCATAACTCTTTTAGACATATGTAAATGGAAAGTCAGTGGAGAGTCGGAAGGATCTCAGGGAAGAACCATGAGATCTGGGATCTCATAATTCAGACCCTGGACCTGAAAGAGCCTTTTATTTCAAGTCCTACAAGTAGTCCCTGATCCAACCCAGTGCATGCAGCTAAGCCCTGAGCCTCTTCGGATCAGGCCATCAAGAGACCAGGTGACCTGCATCCACCTTTTATTCATGAATAACCATTGCACCATCAAAAAAAAAACTATCTCACCGAATTCTGATGATGGAAAAAATCATGAGTATTTCTGTAGGAAATATACTGAATGTATAGTTTTTGGTATGCGTTCCAATTTGCCACTTCAAATTTTAAAAAGTCATCGTGGTCTAAGGGTTTTTATATTAACATCCGTAGGAATTGTTTTATTGCAATCACACTTCAAATAAGATAACTTTCAGAGCTGTGAAAAAAGTGACTCCAATTTTATAGGCATGTTCCAGTTGTTTAGAAAAACTATTTATGCTGTACTGACAGGGTATAATCTTCAGTATAGTTTCTGTGCTGTTCCAGTCAGTTCTGTCAAGAGAAAATGCTGTTCTGAAGACCTTTCCCCTCTATATGCATTAATATATACTATTTACTTTCAGGAGTCAATTTTGTGTCACTCTTTGAAACTTAATCTAGCAGGCGTTTGGCAGGCATCACCAAAGTGATTTTTTTTTCTCTGTACGCAACATTCTTAACTGTATGTGTGGACTAGGAGCACTGGTATGTGAAAATCATGTAATGCCTATGAAAACAGTCATGTAATGATGGAAAAGAGCCACTTCTGTAACTTTTCACGATGTAATAAAAACAGCATTTAAATCCAAGAATTATTCATAAAGTACACTGAGTGCACATTTGTGTGTCTGTACATATGTGCATTAGATGACCATCACCACGACTTTATGTTCACAGGGCTTTGTACAGTTATTATCTACATCCTTGTCCGTGCAAACAAAGACATTAAGTGGGACCAAAAGGCTCATAGACTTGAGCTGACTCCATTTGCATTAGTTCAGCCCTCAGTCATAGCCTTATCTACAATGCACTGAGATTGGCTGCTCTGGAGATCCTTACTCCAGATGGTTGCCATACCCTTTTGCCAAGGCAGGAAAACACTGCACTTTCTCGAACCTTACTGGCTTAGAGTTTGGAGGCAAGGCAAGGACATTGCTGCAAATTGACTGGAGGCTTAAATAGCCACATATAAAAGAAGCAAATGTAAGTAGAAACTTGGTTTCTGATATCTCCTCTGTTAATGTGTTGCTTTGTGTCTGTCTTCTTCATTACAGTGAAATCTCTCAGAGTGACTCCCTAGAGAGAATAGAAGCAAGCGCGTTCGACAGCCTTCCTGCTTTGTCTGAAATGTAAGCTGTGGTGGAAAGAAGGCACCCATCTTGTGATATAGGATCATCAAGGAGCAGCCAACAGAAGAGTATCCCTAGGCCAAATCTTCCTATGTTACTTTGATTGGCTTTGGGTGAGATCTGTGCTGACAAACATTTCTGTCCAAAGTGCTGTATAAAGTAACAAGCTCTACGTAGGCTCTAGACTTGGAGATCTGAATCAAGCAAACACATCTATGTCTACGAAGCCCAGTTCCTTTCAGTGTGTCAATGACACAACTGGAGCTTTGTGTTTACTTCTACCACAGTGCTGAGCTTTCTAAGTAGAGAAATCAGTCAATAAGAAAACAAAATCTTCCTTTTTGTAGATGCAGTTTTCAGAACCAAGTATTTGAATATGCTTAGTATGCAGCTCTTCTTTCGAGCACTGAAATATTACTCAAACAGAACATGTACTAATTTTAAACTTGACCTGCCTACCACAGGCGTCTGAGAAAGCATGTGATTTAAAGCAATTGCTAGGAGAATGCTCTGAAATATTTAGTGAAATTGGGAACTATAAATTTGATTCAATACCTCATCACTGCGTTCTTCCCCACAGCATGATCAGTGAGTGTTTTAACTACAGTGCAACTGAACGAGGACAAGTTCATGGGATTTTTTTTTTCCCACTTATGTGAATTCCATCAGAGCAAGATACTTGCTCAAAGAAGCAGGAGACAGATTTGTCCACCTCCTACCGGGTCAGATTTCCACTAGAATCAGTGGTGGGTTTAAGTAAGAAATAAAAGATTGAGCTGATGCACTCACCTACAAATTGTGCATAGCTCATCATCTGCCTGTCTGCCAAAACAAGAAAGCTAAGAAAGATTATTACAGAGCTGCAGGAGAGTAGCAGGGAAACCTGTTTGAATCTTGAACACTGCAGGTCTCACGCTGCGAGGGCTTGTTGTCTTAAGCAGCAGTCAAGGCCACTTTCATTGGAAGGGGCAGTGTGTTCAGTGCAGCTCTTGGCTTTGAACTCTCCTTGCAAATTCATATGCTAAACGACCTCACAGCTGCTCAGTTAGGGTTTGCTCATCTTTGGCAGCCTGGAGAGTCAGGTTATTAATGCTAATGATATCTCATTTCAGTATGTAGATATAGAAGAGTAAGTTACAAAACAGCAGTCAGTGCATTTGGCCATCAGGTAAGTAATGAAGTCCTGCATTCCCACCTAGTCCTAAGCTGTATTCATATCCAGTGAGGCTCCTCCTAAAACACCTGCCCTAAATTGTACCTCATAGCAATCCAGTCCAATAGAGTTAATACTGGGTTGGCCTGAATTTGGTAGGTTATTTGACTGTGCGTAGAATGCCAGTGGTAAAGCAGAACCTTTCTCAGTAGGTTGCTGCAAGCCCAGCATGGATCCCAAAGAAGCAACAGAACACCAACCCACAGCAACGACCAGGATATCCAAACCAAGAAAACTCAGTGCAGTGAGCCATGCAAACTCAGGAGACTGTTGGGTTTTGTTGGCTTTATTGTTTTTTTTTTCTGGCTACCTAGCCATTATAACCTTTTATCATTATTATTATTATTATTATCAGTGCATTTGTAGTGCACTTCTAGAATGTCTGATCACATCCTGAGAGCCTTCCATCACATTCCACACATGGCAGTTCTCCAGCAAGGTCAACCACCAGCCACACTCAGGTCCTTCCAAGTATGTAACAATTATAACACTAGCATATCTTTCCCTCATTACAGATTAATCCTGAACACAAAAAATCTTTTGCACATTGAGGACGGAGCATTCAGAAACCTTCCAAGGCTAAAATATCTGTAAGAAAGCATTTCATTTATTTTCTGTTTTATTTTTTTTCTCTTTCTATGAAGAAGTGGACAAATTGCAGAAAAAAAAAAAAATTATAAGAAGTTCTTCACACATTGCAGCACACCAGAAGTCCATACATCATTTAAAATAGCCTTAATATGCAGCTTACCAGCAGTAAAGTCTTTTAAAAGGCAAGAAAATAAACTAAAGTAAGGCAGAGCAGCAATGGATAAAACAGTAGCAAAGTCTGCTAATGAGCTCTGTTAAGTGCTTATTAGACTAAAACTTTCATTTTGATGAGATACAAAAGGGGTAACTAAGACATCTTCTGTACCCTTAATGTGGAAATATGTTGCTTCTCCAGGATGCTGCTTGAAAATGCTATATGTGGTTTTCACAGATCTTAAAAGCACCGTTAGAACTAATTAAAAATTATGTTTACCATTCATTTTAACATACAGTTACATTCGTACCTTTGGGGTTGGCCTCTCCTCGCAGCCAGCCTGTTAACCTTCCCTCCTGTAAATTGTGCTTTCCTCTAGGAGCATCTGTAACACCGGAATAATAGAATTCCCAGACTTGACGCAGATTTTCTCCTCAGAAGCTCATTTTATTTTGTAAGTGAAGGCCCACCCCCGCGCAGCCGTGAATCATCCCATCTTGCTCCCGTACCTCTGGCAGGTAACTTCTTTTTCCCACCCAAAGGGAGCTGTGTGACAACCTGCGTATGACAACCATACCGCAAAATGCCTTCCAGGGGATGAGCAATGAATCGCTGACACTGTGAGTAAAGCAGTCCCAACTCCTTCTGTGAGGGTAATATGTTGTTCCAGCACAGCAGCCTCACTTGGAAAAGAATGTTGAAATCAAGCCCCTTATGTCTGTACTGTCTCCATACCAAGGCTGCCTGTGAGTTGAGTGGGTTTAATGCCAGGTGAGATGCTCCACCCAAGGAGGGCCAGAATCATAGAATCACTAGGGTTGGAAAACACCTCCAAGATCATCCAGTCCAACTGCCTACCTACCACCAATATTTCCCCACTAACGTGTGGTCCCTTGGCACCACACTTACACATTTCTTGAACACCTCCATAGATGGCAGTAGCAGCCCCATCCCTGGCCATGCAGCACAGACGCAGCTCTACAAGCACATAAAGCCAAACTTGTGCAACACTCCATGAATATTCGTGCCTGCAAATGGGCTTGGCTTTGCATGAGCAGGTACTGCAGCTGGCTGGGTTAGGGCCTTCATATCTTCAACACAGATTTGATGTATTCAGAAACTGATAGGGGAGCTATACATAAATATGACCAAAAACAACCACCACGTGGTGTTAAAGGGGAGCAATGGCTTAGCTTACAGCATCATTTCATCTTGTGGGCCTCCTTCCTACCAATCAATTCACAAAATAACTTCAGCAAAATTATGATTCTGTGAATGGTGCAAAAAAATGAACGTGCCAGAAATTTTACTGTATTCCTAAATTATTAAATGGAACAGAGTCTAACTCACAGTCAGGAAAGAACCAACAACAGCTTTTCTCCTATCCTTTTGTGATGGGAGAGAAAAGAATTACCTTATCAGCAGCTTCCTAATTGCAGAGCTACACTGTAACTCCACCCCATGGAATTAACTGCAATTAGCTGAAATAATTTGAACTGTTGCAGCACGGTTTGGTGAAACACAGGTAATTTGTGAGGGCGTAAATTCAGCCTGTGCTAATACTTTGCATTTCAAACAGCTAATTCAGGCTGTTTGTGCTTCATGAGGACGGGGATCAATACTAAACGTGGCTGTGTTTTTTAAGGAAATCGCTAATTTCAGCATTGTGCCAACACAGACTCATATCAAATGAGGCAAACCATGCACTGCCCAGCTTTTCTCAGGAGCAGGTTCACAGCCTGTTTCTAATGTCCCAAAAACAAATGGAAAATGAACAGTAAAAGTTGGAGAGATAAAGAGTCCTCCATGAAAGGCACCAAATTTTATATTAGGGCTTAATATTAAAGAACGTTATATATAAATGATTATATACAAGTGATACTGGAAACACTAACCTATATCACAACACTTTCTTTCTCCATGAAATCGTACCCATAAGTTAGATAGCTTAATGAAGGAAGGTCCTGGACTGCAGGTGTGGCATGGTCCAACTTTTTAGTATCTGGCCCCCGTGTGGAAATCAAAAATCTAGGGCTGGCAGCAAGTGTCCCTGGGCAAGGCGTCCATGGCACAGTTCAGGGCTTCCTGACCACTGGATGATGAAAGGCTTTTTCCTACCTCTCTGCACTGCTCTCTTGGGCTCCTGGAAGACGTATGTCCACAGAGAATATGCAATCCAGCAGCACTCTCTGGACTTCACAATTGCTTTTCACACTACACTTCTGTGAGCCCTGCACCTGTACGTGCTTAAACCACAAAATCCAGGTCTTCTGCCTGCAGGTTGTTGTCCCATGCCAAGGCCCTACCTGGAATCACATCTTGTTTCTGAATCTCATCCCAAGGTGGGCACAGAGATCCACAGAACAAGGAGAATCTGCACATAAGAAAATGATTTCTTGAACACTAAACAGGAAGATGCTTAGGGAATTTAAGCTTCAATTTTATGATTTTTATAATTTCTGAGCTGATGTCAGCTATACTATAGATATCTATATTCTTTATAAGCCAGACAGTATAATAATTGAGTACAGCATTAAGATTTAAAACTTGTAGTAAAATAACAATCTCATCTTTTCTTGAATTTTTTTCCTTATGCATTTTTGTTAATCCTCAGCAAACTCTATAAAAATGGATTTGAAGATATCCACAGCCATGCCTTCAATGGGACCAAGCTAAATCAATTGTGAGTATGTTGTATAGAACCATAGACAAGATCAGGTTGGAAGAGACCTCAGGGATCACCTGGTCCAACCTTTCATGGTAAAAGCAGAGCCCAGACAATACACTTCTAAAGTCAGCAGCAGGGTGGAAGCATGTAGAGCAAATTCAGGAAACTGCATTTTACATTGGGATGTGTCAGTAGTTTCTAAATCAATCGTGCATGCTCTGGGCCTAGCCCTGTGGTTTGGCAAAACCTTTGCTGCATTTCTGTACGCAGGTCTGCAAAGGAACCAGAGTTGCTGTTCCTTGTTTAAATCAAAAGAAACTAGAAACAACCAGAATTAAAAACAGATGCTAGCAGTCTGATGGCATCAGTGGAGGAAGGAGTGGCATAAGAAATATAAGCTATCTCAGACCAGATGCTGGAACAATCTCACTGTGATGGGAGGAAGCTTGAGTGGAGATAGATTGGAAGGAGGTATTTCAAGAGGCAGATGTAAAGACTTGATGTTTGACCCCACAGGATTCTGAAGGACAACAAAAACCTGAGGCGGATACACAACGATGCCCTGAGAGGGGCCACTGGGCCAGATGTCCTGTAAGCATCAAACCACTCTTTACCTGGTTTTGTAGATGCCCCATATGAGCTGTGTAATGCTAGTGGGCAGCATGCTTGATCTGCTATCACCTTCGTGTAAAATGGAAACATATCAATGAGGTGCCATGAAATTGCAGGGCACAAAGCTTAGCCTGCATTGTGACAAACACTTACCAACCAGTTTTAGCCTTGGTATTGACCTCTGCCCCTTAGGTATCTAGGTGGCTTTAGTTGTATTTGTGTCAGAGCCTACTGATCCCATCTCTGCACTGTATATCCTGGCATTGCAGAATAAATTGTATTTTGGTAGGATGAGCATGTTTTTACAATGTACTATTTTAGAATTTGGTTATGAAAGTGAACTGGTTGACAACATGCTATAAGCCAGTGCTGAATAAAACATGTTATTAGCATCTTTATGTTTCATTCATCAGGTACATACTAAGGGCTGCACTGGCTGTAGCTGCATGCAATAAAGCCAGAGTGGCTCTGTAAATAACAGTCTGTGCCACACATGCCATTATATTCCTTTCCGTGGTGCTTTGCATTGCACAACTTACTAGCAACACTCACATAATTGTAGCCTTTTCTTTTTTCCATGTTTAATGGCCTAACTCTGAAATGTTTGGTCCTATACATGGCCTTTCCTAAAGTTACTCTAAGCCAAAGTACTGAAGTTGATCCCAGCAAGAACAGTGGATTCTATTGTGGGTTTTGATAAAATATTCAATTAATGCATTAGTTGAAACACCTAGAATGAACCCCAACACAGTGGGTTTTGATTTCCACATGCTAAAACCAGCTCCTAGCCTGCCTGGAGCTCCAGGTTGCAGGGAAGGACTCTGCAGCATCACAGAGTACATCTCTGAGCTGGATACTAGGTGAATTTGTGGATATAGGCCTTCATAAAAAAAGGAGTTACTGCAATCTATCTTCATGCTTTGGTGAGGCTTATATCTGTATGAAAAGAAGTGAAAGCACTCTTTTGGTTTTTCAGGGACATTTCTTCGACGGCACTGGAATCCCTGCCTAGCTATGGACTGGAGGCCATCCAGGTCCTCAACGCAGTGTCATCGTACTCACTGAAGAGACTGCCACCTCTGGATAAGTTCAGCAGTCTGCTGGAAGCCGTTCTGACCTACCCCAGCCACTGCTGTGCTTTCAGAAACCGGAGGACAGAAAAGTAAGTCCAAATGGCATGCTGTTGTATTGCAGGACTTCAGAAACTCCAAAACAGCAGTTCTACTCTGTTCAGCTGGCCTGTCCTGGTTGGGTTGACCTACCTTGCTTTCAGGGGCAAGGAAACTGGAATGCAGCAAAACCTCACTCCGAACAACAGATCTCTACTGAATCCAGGAGAGGTATTTCCACTCGTACGGGAAGAGAAATTTCTCACATCCTGGGTCTAGAATCAGCCAGCTGAGAAGTTATTCAAAGTTTGCTGAAAGCTTATATTTTTCTTGATATCTCAATAAAATAGCAGTCTGGATAAAATATCTTTCCAGCACATGGAAGGTATATTTACATCAATAGCACTTTGTCCTAAAAAACAAAAAAAAAAACTTGCAACTTTAGTTATGCAGCATATTTAATGCAAGTGCTACGATGACCTTGTAGCTGGGTTACTCAGCTTAGTACCTTTCAGATGATAGCAGACAGGGTTGTTCTCCACAATTCACAATTGGAAACTGACACACAGAGCACTTCCCATCCACTGATTTGTATGAGTCAATCTGGGATAGCTGGAGCTAATTTCTCAGCATCTTTTCCTCAACTCTCAGTTGGCTGTAGTCAGCCAAAGCAAATCCTAAGGAGTTTAGTTGAAGTTATGAGGATTCCACACTTCTCACCTACCGCAGATGAAGCCTACAGAAAAGATGTACTAAGCAGCTGCTTGCAGGATGCCTGATCAACATAACTTGCATACCATCACATCAGGACTGTGCTGCAAGGCAGGACAATAAAATCCCATCCTTCAGGATAGAATAGGTGGTGATGATATGCTTTCTCTTCATCTTAATAAGTGGTTCCTACTTCCGCAGGAGTTAAGGAAAGACCCTATAGTCAAGTATTTCTATTGCTGTCTCCTTGTACCCCTTTGAACTCTGTCACCCCGCCCCATATATTTTCTGTTTTTACTTACCACCTATGAACTGCACCAAATGATCAGTGAAACATGGTGGCAAAGTCTTACGTATATCTGACCAAGCAAGCCTCAGACTTAAAGCAAATAAAGTCTCCAAACCAAATATTCTTGAGATTTGAGTATGTCATGAGCCATGTAAGAGAGATGGAAGGTAGCATTCAGTCCATAAAACTTTCCTGCACTGGACTGAATGTGGGTGGAAAAAAAGCACGCTATAGCAACTTCTCTTGCCATCCCATTATTGATAAGCATTACAGTGGTGCTTAGATTGGCATCTTGAGACTTAATTTCCCTTGTTATACATAAAACTTTCTGTAAGTTTCCAGGTGTCTCATTCTCTTAAGAGTACATAGTATTTAGCCTATACCTTTAAAGCCTCAAAACCAATGACTTTCCCAAATATACAGTCTTGCAATGCATACTTTTCAAATAGCTTTTCTTTCAGCATGAAATATCTACCTGCAGATCCCAAACAGCTCAAGTTATTTCACTATAATGAGTGCATCATAAACAACTGAGATGAAGGACCACCCCATTTGGTATTGTTCACTGTCAGAACATTTTAAGCTTTCCTACCCCTGCTTTTAAAGTCCTGCATGCACTGCCAACTCCAGCTCACCTTACATGCCTGTGAAGATCACTTGCAGAGAAGATGAGAATTTGGCCAAAATCCAGACTGAAACTCAACTTTCTTTTCCTTCTTATTTCAGGCAAAATTCCTTGCTTTCCATTTTTGACAACTTCTCCAAACAGTGTGAAAACACAGTGAGGAAAACAACTAGTGAAATATTGTAAGTACCGCATACAGAAGCTGGAAACAGCAAATATGGACTCCCCTCTTGCTACTTGTATGCTTTTTCCAAAACACCATGCCTTCTTTTTTTGTTAATTCAGTCACCCTTACAAGTGGCACAGTGGTAATTTTACTATCACTAAACCAAGATTTGTAATTTTTATGTTCAAAAGGGGAAAAAAAAACACCAACACAATTCCATGGGCTTCCCTCACTACAGCTTCTCTTCTAAATTCTTGAAATGCTTTCAAAATAGTGATTACATATTTAACAAATTTAAGGGCTACCTGGAGAGTTTTTAAAGACAATTGCAGGAGTCTACTAAATCAAAGAGCTGCCATTGTTAATATGTTTTGCCCATAGATCAAATAATTAGAAGTCTGCAGTGTCATCATTTGTGTTAATAGAAGATGGCACAAAGAATCCCTGAGTTAGAAGTTTGGTCAGCCCATGCAGTTTGCATACTTCTTCTGAGGTATCTTTTCATATCATCCTGCAGTTCTGTATGACCTGCATCCAGTGGGACAATGAAAAAGTCTGATATCAAAACTGGTGGGTTAGCAGTGTTGGATATCACAAGCCCTGCAAGCATTATTTCATGGATGAGTTGAAGGATTTGCAAATATTCACACATGCCCTGCTAAATGGGAGATCTGGGGGCTTCTCTTTAACCATGACATGAAGTGAGATCATCGCAAAGTCTTGAAAAGCAAAATGGCAACACATGCAATACAGCTGAAATGTGATTGATTCATTGGGATCTAGATGAACACAGGGTTATGATTCTTAGGCTAAAAGGCTGCAAATTCTAAAGCTTAGGAACCACAACAGAAACTGGCTGAAAACCCAGAGTTCTTATTACAAGGAGAGCTTGCACGTGGTAGCACGTTTACTTGGCCTCTCAGAAAAATCACAATTCTTTTTAATTAATCATTCAAACATATTCTCTACTCTTCCAGTTTAAGACAGACAAGTAAAAGCAAGACATTGGGCAGTTCTTCCATGAAAGAACAGTTAAGATAACAAGATTGACAAGATGTTTACCTAACAAGAATAGCTGAAAAGCAGCCGAGCCTTATCTGCCAGTTACAAACCTGCTCCAGGAAGAAAGAGATTAACGTACAGGCTTCAAGAAATGCAGAAGGTTAAGCATGTATTTCAGTTGTCCTAAACCTATGGCTTTTCTAAACCACTGTCCTCAACAGGGATGTTTTCCAGGTCTCACATTGAAGTCTGAGTGTTTGCCCTCCAAACACTCACAGTTGGGATAACTGATATTGGTAGCTATTCTGGCAGGGAATCAGAGGGGACAGCATTTGCTTTTAAAATGTTTCTTCTGTGATAGGCTTATTGACACATTGATAGGTTTATAGATGACCTGGAGATTACAGATCACTTTAGAATACCTAAAACATGTATAGTTAGGCATTTTTCCAGTCTAAATTTCATGTATTCCTAGCTGTTGCCATACTCTATCTAGTTAATGATGCACTCCTCGCTTTATAATATTGCAATCAAATTTCTCAGCACTTTTCAAGCCACATGTAGTCTCAGGACTTTGTTGAGTGTTTCCTAGGGGAGGCAAGGGAGCAGAACCAAAATCCTTCAGTTATTTTAGTTTCTATAACAATCTGATAAACCCATACGCATAAAATCTATGATCCATCCATTCAAGTGCTACTATGATTTGAACTGCAGTCTACTGGCATACTGAGAAAGATGGCTCAATTACAAAGCAGTCAAGATAAAGTGCTTACAAATAGGTAAGCTGGGTAAGAAAGCATTTCTGTGGATGTAACCTCAACCCAAGTTTGCTACCCCAGCAAAAAGCATCCTCACAGGGGTTTTGATGCTTGTAAACACTCAGTAGAAACAAATATAGAAAGTGTTTTAAAACAACTGTCATCTGTTGTATCTTATAAAGAGTGCAAGCAACATGTAACAAATAGCTCACTTCTATTTGGGTGGGTTGTTATTTCAATAGTTACAGAAATGCTTCTTTCAACGCATCGCCGCGGCCAGCAGAAAAGCACATGTACCCGCCTGAAACAGGTGAAGAAGCCTTTTCTTACGGCTACTCAACTATTTTTTATGAGGATGAAATGACTGGCTTTGACTTTGAGTATGACTTCTGTCAGCCCAAGATACTGACGTGTACTCCAGAACCAGATGCTTTTAACCCCTGTGAAGACATCCTAGGATACAGCTTTCTCAGGGTCCTGATCTGGTTCATAAACATCCTCGCCATTGCTGGCAACTTCATTGTGCTCCTCGTCCTCATAACCAGCCACTACAAGCTCACGGTTCCTCGCTTCCTCATGTGCAACCTCTCCTTTGCTGATTTTTGCATGGGGCTTTACTTGCTGCTCATTGCTTCGGTGGATGCTCAGACAAGCGGGCAGTACTACAACCATGCCATAGACTGGCAAACAGGCAGCGGCTGCAGCACTGCTGGTTTTTTCACTGTGTTTGCAAGTGAGCTCTCCGTGTACACACTAACAGTGATCACCATAGAAAGGTGGCATACCATCACCTACGCCATGCAGCTGGACCGAAAGCTACGGCTGCGGCACGCCGTGCCCATCATGCTTGGTGGCTGGGTGTTCTCCATCCTGATAGCAGTGCTGCCACTGCTGGGGGTCAGCAGCTACATGAAGGTCAGCATCTGTTTGCCCATGGATATTGAAACAGGGCTTTCCCAAGCCTACATATTGCTGATCTTAGCGCTCAACGTTGTAGCCTTCACTGTCATTTGTGCTTGTTACATCAAGATATACATCGCCGTGCAGAACCCCGAGCTGGTAGCTGCCAATAAAGATACCAAGATTGCCAAGAGAATGGCCGTACTGATCTTCACAGATTTTACCTGCATGGCCCCCATCTCCTTCTTTGCCATATCTGCTGCCTTTAAGGTGCCTCTCATCACAGTGACAAACTCCAAGATTCTGCTGGTTTTATTTTACCCAGTCAATTCCTGCGCAAACCCGTTTCTGTATGCAATTTTCACTAAAGCATTCCAAAGAGATTTCTTTCTGCTGATGAGCAAGCTAGGTTGCTGTAAGAGCCGAGCAGAGCTCTGTCGAATGAACTACTTCTCCACTTACACCTCCAACTGCAAAAACGGCAGCTCAGCCACAGGCCCCAGTAAAGCCTCACAGGCATTGCTGCTTTTGTCAGCATCAGAGAAGCTGTGCAAAACAAAATGCTCTACAAAGAAAAGCCAGCCAGAGTGCCAGTAGGTGCTGTGCTCTACGGTGCCAGCTGCACCAAGTAGGGATTGTTTCATATCTTGAACATCTCACAGTAAATAAAATCATAAGTCAATACTTCTTATGCAGCATTACTGTTCTGAAGTTTCCCTTTTCTTCTCTAGTAACAATAGGCACAGAAGGAGAATAGTAGGTGAATTAGGTGAAATACTTCATGGAGAACCAAGGGAGTGCAGGAGTAGTCAAGGTGCTCTTCAGGTTAACGGGTACTGTGGTGACTGCAGATCTGCTTCCCTGCAGTAGTGCCTGTCTGCCAGCCCTCATCCTTTCTTCTCCACTCTTGCCAGCTTTGCTGTCATGTTGGGGGGGGTTAAAGAAAGAAGCACTAAAGTAGATGCCTCCTATATTTCATCAACAGAAGTATCCAATTACACAGCCACATACACCTGGTTAAGAATAGTGTTCACCAAGACAACTGGACCTGTTGAATCTTTGTTGCTGGCAAAGTCACAGTTTACATTAGATCTCACTTGGAGCATACAGGAAATTTATTTTTTAAAAAAAGTTAACCCACACGCAGCCACATATGATCGAGAAATGGAAAGAAAAGAAATGCAATAGCTGCAGAATGTTGAGTGCTCTACACAGTAGTGTATTTTATGTATCAAACACACCCACACTGGCCATCTAAGCTGTTAAGGGTCCCTATAAGCTCAGCTGCAGGATAGGTGCTGCCTTATTTTCTCTCCAAGGACGATATAGTGCCCTATTCACATCTGCCCTGTCTCCAGTGTCACTGATGCCAACGGCATTCAGGATGTCCTGGGGACTCCTTAGCCCTCACATTCCAACCTCACTCCCAGCACAGAGCAGAGTAGTTACTTTGCAGCAACTGTGTTTTCCCATTGAAAATTATCATTTTTTTCACCACACGTTTTCTGAGGCTAATGAGATCCAGATTTGTGGCTGCATTCCCAATTTAAATAACAATTGAGTGTTCCTTTGTTACTGAAGCATAACAAAGGGACTTAGCTATTGGCCTCTAGAAAAGCTCAGTCCTGTGGACAGAAAGGTATACAATAGCCAGGGCCTGCAGATCAAGCCTCTTTACCAGTTACTCTTCACAGGTTGGTTGGACTCACCATCTCTAATGTGCAGAGCAAAGAGTGCTCAGTCACCAAAACAACCTTGTAGCTTAAGACTTCTACGTGGCGGCAGTTTGTTTCACAGAATGAAAAGCAAATATTTTATCCAGGCTTGTAATTGAAGTTTTAGAGTATTAGATAACATTCTGTAGATAAAACTTAAAATACCTAAGGACAGATCCATCCTCAGTGGAGCAGTACTTCCTCCAGAACAAATATAGCCTAACAGGTCCTTGAAAGGGCAGACTGTAGTTGCCAAAACACAGCACTGCAAATTAGATTTGCTTCACACTAATGACAGTGATTCTTTGTGCTACTGACTGGTTTAGCATTAACTTATAATTGTGTTAATTAGAAATAACATCTCCAACCCTCCCTAACCTTCCGCTTAATGCCGTGCTTTCCATCAGTATAACAGCTCAGGAACAGGTGACATGCACATGGGGAACAAAGCAGGACTGAGAAGCAGAGGAGACTATTAGATCTGTGGTTTAGCAAGCAGTAAGAATTCCAAATGAGACACCTCTTTATGCATATCATATCCTGAGCTTAGCAGACAAGAAAACAGGACTACCTGTAAAAGGAACTGGGGAAAAAACACAAGACGTGACAAAACTGTGTGTCCAGTAGACACCAAATGATTTATTTACATTGCAGTTCATCAGGGAGAAAAGCTCACCCATTTCAAATTTTTTTATACACAAAAATGAACGAGTAAATTATTGATTTAGTGATTTACTAGTGATTTAGATTCACACTAAGTTTCTCATATAAGCTACATGCTATTCTATGTCATTACTCCTGGTAAGCTTTCTTTTGTAATGTAAAACTTTAGACAGCCATTAATTGAAGCAGCTTCAATGGTCACAACTGATAGTGTGGACACACCTTGTAATATCTGCAGTGACACATTTGCTAGAGTGCAAACAGTGACAATCAAAAGCATTAGAGCAAACTATTAAGATCAAAAACACTCTGATCTGATCACTGCTTAAGGCATAGGTTGAAGTAATCAGCAAACTGAGGTTACATTTTAATAAGGAACATTTTTTTCCAGTCTAAAAAAATCCCTAACTTCTGATATTTTTAGTTAGCTTTAAGTGTTCACAATCAAAGTTGTCTTTGAATTCATTCAAGAACACTTTAAACAAAACATAAAGGCAACTCTTGTGTGCTTCAGTGAAAGAAAATGGAAGTCATCCCTAGTGTAGGAGTACAAGATGCCCACATACACAGTCTACAGCTCTGGACTGGGAAAATCATCACAGGAACCCCCAAGGAACATCTGCAGAGCAGTTTTGTAGGAGCCAAAAGATCTGCTGCTAAAATTTGCATTTAGCAGCCATTTTCTCAAATGCGTCAAAGGGTCAAAAATAGAACAAAAATATCACCAACCCATAAGTCTTATAAGCAGTTTGGAGAGACAGCAGTATTAAAAATATACCTTGTATTCCAGATGAAAAGTTTCTATTGTGAACACACATGGACTACATAGAGTTTGCAGCAAGCTGTGGGGGAAAAAAAAAAACAAAAAAACACCTCACAGAACATTAAAACATGAGAAACGTTTCAAGAACAAAATACAAAGGCAGATCAGGCTGGTAGTTAGAAGGCATATAATAATTATGAATTAGGACAGCTTAAAAGAGAAAAAAGATCATTTCCTACTCCAGTACTTTTACGTCATATCTCAGCACCCATGCGCAGATGAACAAACTCTGAAAAGAGACAAGGAGAGGTGAGATGAGGTATCACAAAGGTGCTCATAGCACTGACTCCTCACCTTCATTTAGAAGCAGCCTTTAACACTAACCAGAAAGATGCAGCAGTTCATCTTTAGAACTAGCTGATAATCTGGTGCTCTTTAGCCACTTAATTTTACAGTGACTGCCAAAAAGAGTCTCTGTTCTCAGCAGAATCGTTCAGAGAGTGAATGATACATCCAGTCATGCCCTGTAAATTCATCTTTCCTGTGCTGCACTCTTCCTGCTTCCAGGCTTACTCAGCCTGGGGAAGAAAAGGTTCCTGGGAGACCTTTTTGACTTTCCATACCAGGAGGAAGCCTACAGGAAAGCTGGAGAGGGGCTCTTTGTCAGGGAGTATAGTGATAGGATTAGAATGGCTTTAAACTAAAAAGGGATAGGAAAGAGACATCTCAGTGTCAATTGCACAATGCTTCATATCATTATGAACAAGGTTTGGTTTTCTTTCATTTCTTCCCCATATTCCTTCTCTCCAGCTTTCTCATTAAGTTTCCTTCTCAAGGCTACAGCATCCTCCCAGAGAGTAGAGAAAACCAGAATCAGAATGGCCTGGGTTGAAAAGGACCACAATGATCATCTAGTTTCAACCCCCTGCTATGTGCAGAGTCGCCAACCACCAGACCAGGCTGC
>JAOWBP010014938.1:0-24246 GCA_028571105.1 Tragopan temminckii | reverse complement strand
GTTCTGCCTTTCCCAAGAGGCATCTGAAACAGTGAATGGAGCAGGCAGCCTTTGTGCTTCAGGTACTTGTCCTGCACTTGCAAACACCACTTTAGCCACAAGTTTTTGGCAGGCAAGCGAAGGATAGGTTCCACAGCACATGGGCTGTATAGACCTGCCAGACTGCAACACGGAAGCTCAATTTAGCCCAAGCCCCTCCAGGGTGACCCACTCCAGCTACTCTTCAGCTTTTGCTGGGGTGAGGTTCCTCCTGTAGTTATCCAGCTCAGGTGTTTCTGTCCCTCCAGCAGTATTTCCAACCTGGTTCAGAAGGTGCGTGTCATACCTGGCTGTGCACGGGTTCTGGCTGGGGTCCTTTCGCAGATGGGAGTCTGAATTGCAAGGAGAAAGTGCCCTCGTGGCACAGGACTGCTGAAACCATGAAGATCACTGCCTTTCCTCTGGCGGCAACACGAGGCCTCTTCTACTCCTTCAGGCACATGCATCTGTGCTGACAGACACAGACTGCCTTGGTTGTTTCTTCTTTTCAGTTTGAGCAGAACTTTCTCTAGCACAATGTAACAGTGAGTGTGGCCTTAGGGGAAGGTCTAGGGACTGGGGCTAACCCTCACTCTGGAGTGTACCAGGCCTGGTTTACAAGTTACTGCCCAGGTGCTGAGCACTCATGTGCCAAAGCTGTGAGGGAACAGCTATTCCTTGCAGAGGGCATCGCCCTCTCTCTTCCTCAGTTCCTTTCCCTTCCATCCTCCCATGGAAGCCTCATCTGGTGTATCCTGTATGCTCTGGGTGTGCCTGGAGAAATCAGATTGTCTGCAAGGCAGGCTTAGGGCTGGATGTGCCTGATGCCTTCTCAAAGCAGTGCATCATTGTTGGTTTGGGGCTGTAGCATGCAGGTCACCTGAGCTAGAAGAGATCCCTCTCCTTAGCCTGGGCCTGATGGGGTGTTGATGAGGAGCTTCTAGCCTTATTTCTCTGGTGTGTTATACCTTTATCTCTTGTGCCCTGCATGCCTTGGCCAGTCCTCCTTTGTGCTGTATTTGGTGACAGGGACAAATGTTTTGGACCAAACAGAACTCATTTTATTAAAAGCTACTGGATGCTAAATAGAATTTACTCTTTTGTAGCATTTTAGCCTGATCAAAAGTTGTTGCCCCAATTGTAATCAAAATAAGTGACATCTGCTGCAGGGATGATGGAAGTTGCTATTCCTGCTACACTGTGGAACAGGGATGGGTGTTAACACAGGAAGCCTGGCAGGACAGTGCAGGTCTAGCAGCTGGCTTGGAGGAGGCACGCCAGCTTGTGGGTGGAAACAGTGAGCAAGAAACTGAGTATTGCTAAGGTTGGAGTGAGAGATGTTCTAGGACAGGGCTGGGCCCGATCCTTTCTAGATATGAGGGGACTTTATCCTGTGGAGGCTATGAGACTGCTTATTCTCCCTCCTCTGGGAGTAGGAGTGATCTCTGCTGGATTAAGTGAGCAGGACTGATTTGCTGTGCAGCATCTGCTGTGATCAAAGGTGAATTAGGAGCCCGCTATCTTTACCTCCAAAACATTTACTTGGTTACTGCTGTGAATGGTTTAGGCCAAAACAGTATGCATCTCTTGGCCAAACAGGGAAGACTCCTACTCCCAGAGCAGGGCTGGTAGGATGGGATGTGCTTGTGTGCTGGGGCACAAGGCCTGGGCCCTGCATGCAGCTGCAGATCCCTTGGCAGGGAGGCTCTGAAGGAGCAAGTGCCATTCCCAGCCCAGTGGCCAGGAGCAGTGCTGGGAGCTTAGCTGTGCTCCAGGGGGAGAGCAGAGATTGCTGCAAGTATCTTGGCTGAACAAGAGCCAGCAGTGTGCCCAGGTGGTCGAGAAGGCCAGTGGCATCCTGGCTTTTATCATAAATAGCGTTGTCAGCAGGAGCAGGGAAGTGATTGCCCCTCTGTATTCAGCACTGGTGAGGCTGTACCTTGAGTACTGTGTTCAGTTTTGGGCCCCTCACTGCAAGAGACACATCAAGGAACTGGAGTGTGTCCAGAGAAGGGCAACAAAGGCCTGGAGCCACGGGGCTTATGAGGAACGGCTGAGGGAGCTGGGATTGTTCAGTCTGGAGAAGAGGAAGCTCAAGGGAGACCTCACTGCTCTCTGTAACTTCCTGAAGGGAGGTTGTAGTGAGCTGGGGGTCAGCCTCTCCTTTCACATAACTAGTGATAGGACTAGAGAGAATGGCCTCAAGTTGTGCCAGGGGAGATTCAGGCTGGACATTTGGAAATACTACTTCTCTGAAAGAGCAGTCAGGCGCAGGAATGGGCTGCCCAGGGAGGTGATGGAGTCATCGACCCTGGAGGTGTTCGAGGAATGTTTAGTCATTGTGTTGAGGGACGTGGTTTAGTGAGAACTATTGGTGAAGGTTGGATGGTTGGACTGGATGATCTTGTAGGTCTTTTAACCTTAGTGATTCTATGATTCTGTCTGTTCCATGTGGAGTTTGTTTGGTGGGTGCTGTTTTTTTTTTTTTTTTTCCTCCTCTCTTTTTTTAGTGAATTTTCTAACGTTTCCTTTTTTAGTCAAATGGAGCCTGGTGCATCTCCTGCAGGCAGGGATAACAGCCTGCTCCAGTTCAGTGCCTGCAGGGAGCAGATCTGGAGGGTGTTCAGGAAGCTGCTGCTGCTCATGGTGGGAAAGTGCTTGCAAATCCTGGAAGGGGACCCACTGTAAATATCCCCTTTTGTTTGCTGCTCCTCGTGCTGGAGCTGCTGGGAGCCCTGGAGCAGGCACAGTAACCAGGGCTGCTTTTGTTTCTGCTTTTTGCTCTCCTGAATGCCTTCTATTGAGATATCCCTTGTGTGACTTGAGCAAGGAACTGGGCCTGCTCGCAGCCTCTGCCAGTGGGCGGCCGTGCACACCTGCATCTGCTGAGGCCTGGGGCTCCCATTGTCTGTGCACCTGGGCAGCGTCTGCACAAGGAGCCAGGCTGGCAGGGTGTGGACCCCACTGATCTTGGGGGATGGGGTCTGGGGGTAGGCTTCTGATCTTTGGCATTTTCCTCCTTTTTGTACAGCTGCCCGAGAGTCTCCTCCCTGGTTTGTCTTTCAAGTTAGTAATCAGCCATTTCCCCTTGTGGAGGTGGAAAAATGGTTCCGCTCCAACCCTCTGCTTTTTAGCACCTAGCTCATTCCCCTCTGCTAAGACCTAGCGCTGTCTTCATGGCCCCGTGTCGCTCTCTGACCCAAATTGTACAGTGGGTGGTGCAGGGGGGGCTGGGGCTATCTGAATGCCTTGTGGCAACGTCTGCTAATTTGACAGAGATCTAAGGGCCAGTTTGGTTCCTGTTTCACACACAGGGGCCCCTGTGCAAAATATTTGGCATTGTTTTTGTTGCCGGTGTTTCCTGCCTTCTTTTCTGTTGACGTTTATCAGGTGCAGGGCTGGGGGTTTCACAGTGGTATTCGTTCACATTGTTTATTTCCTTCTAATCGGCACCAATCTTGTATTTCACAGTTTGCACTTTTTGTATTTCAATAAAAATGGAAATGTAATCCCAGATCCAGGTGTGTCTGTCCAGTGGCAGCAGCTGTGGCGCAACCACAAGAAACAGAGTTAGGTTGCTATGCTGCCAACCACAACACACAGAGAAGAATGTGAGTATAAGATGCCTGCTTTGCGTGTAACTCTGCAAAGTACTGTCTGCAGAAGCATCAGGCTGGAAACAAATTTAGGAAAAGAATGAAGTATTGCGTGTTGGGCTCTTTCCTGACAGCAGTAGCCTGATCAGGGCTGGGCATCCACATTACTGTCTCCCTGCCCTGATGAGCAGATGAGTCAGTAGCCGAGCAGCAACACCGCTTATCTCATCCCCATGGGCCGAGCGGGAGCCAACTGTTGGTTCCCTGTTAGGATGAGCTGGTTCTGCTTATCCAGTAGCCAAGTGATGTGCAAAGAAGCACAGGCCTGTGCCTGCCGACATCAATTTGTTATGTGGGTCACTAACTCACTGATGTGCAGTAGGCTTTGGTTAGGACTACACTCCTCGATCTGGTGTGGTTACCAACTTTTCTTGTTGGAAAACAACTGTAATTCCTGGTTACATTAGGATGCTTTTTGGCTAGTAGAAGGACTTTTACCCACCAAGTGATTAGCGCAGCATAACAACAGAGGAAACAAATACTGGATATGAGGGTAAAAAGAGAACACGGAGCACTGAAGCTAAAACCACACCCCCAGGAGCCCTGGCTGCATGCCTTGTAGTCTGGGTATGTTGCTTCTAATGTTAACACTTGTGTTTCTACAACAGTGTGCTGCTTTTCAGTTGTTATTACTAATGATGTATTATTGAAGTCTCATGCTGTTGAAGAGCTTTCCAGTATTGCCAGTTCCTCTTCCTCATGTTGGAACTATTCAGCATGCCTTGTGAGAAGCTGTCAGCCACATACAGGCTGGAGTGATCTTGGCATCAGTTCACAAATAGTGCTTTGTGTATGCTCCTTAGGTCTGATTTACTAATTACCTGCTGTCATTTACTGCTCAGTACTTCAGATCTACAGTTGAGGGGGCTACTTCATATTTTTGTGGAGCCTTTTTATGTGGATGGTGCTTTCGCCTGTAGTCTGTGAGTTCACAGCCTGATTTTCCACCCCTGGGACTGTGCTGACCCACTGTAACGGGGTCAGTGTGGTTTATATGATGACTGTACAGCAGTATGTCAGTAATCAGTTCTCAGATGCCCATCTCTGGACTTTGGTCAGTGACCCTTCACTTCTGGGGCTGTGCAGCAGTAAGCTTTGCGCTGCTCTGGAGGAGTCTGGGAGCAGCAGGTCTGTCCCTGATGGTGCCAGCAGGACGTATATACTACGTGCAGCCACACAGACAGTGTTTAGCACAGTGTAAATAGTGTTTACTGCTTGGTGTGTTTCCACGTGTAGCTGCCCTGTGGCTTTAGGGACACTATTCAGAAGATTTTTTTTTTTTTTTTAGTATGTAAAGTAGGCTCACTCTTGGACATCATCTGACCGGTCATAGCCTTGGTGGTAACAGAGATTCTGGTGGGCCTTGCAGTAAGGCCCAGATCCCCCAGGATGGTTTGTGTGAATTTGCTGGCAATTACTGCTTCTCACATCATGCAGCATCTTTCCTTAGTGCACGAAGTGATGCTGATAAATACACATACATGCACATGCATAATGTATGCATCTCAGTAGCTGTAAGGTTGCAATGGGATACTAGTTCTGATAAGACTGTTACTGAGTTATCCTTGCTCCCCAAGCAGGAATACTTCCCTTCATAGAAACTTGCACTATACTGTCACTTTTTTTTCTTCCATCTTCCTCTGTCTTTATAATAACCAGACACCCTTTATGCTGCAGCTTGAATCAGCATTGCATATATTTATGCATCCATTTTTACCATCTTACTGTTTTTCCTTTGAAGGGAAGATGTCAGCACCTTACATGGCATCATGCATTATCTGGGGTTAACTTTAAGCAACACTATGCACACCCTGGCTGACTACTCTAATGGTAAGACAGTGGTGCGCTGCACCTGCTACCCCTGGCAGAGGCAGGCAGCTCTGCCCATCCAGTTTCCTGGAGGACAAAGACTGAGGGGTTGGGACCATCCCAAACCTGTCAGCAGATGTGGAGGAAAGCGCGTAACGGAGCAGTGTTGCTGTCCATTGCTTACATAAAAGTTTTATTGGAAATTCTTTGAATACTTGAAGTACAGTGGAGACTATTTCCAAAACAATACAATTTAGGAGCCTTTTCCTTCACCCAAAATATCTGTAAAGCAGCAGCTATACACATGCTGTCCTTAGCACAGACTTGAGCAGACATTTGCTAAAATAGGCAGCCCCCATAGTACAATCTGCAGTAGGCTACAGCAGCAGCTAGATCTTTCCTGAAGCTGAGCATTTACACAGCGGTCAGAGAACTCTGAGCCTAGATGCAGCAACTACGTGTTGAAGCTGAGGAATGTCCAGAAAAGAGGCACATAACTCAGCCCTAAAGAATCTCTTTATTGCTATGGTCATCCAGCTCAACACCAGCAGCTTACATAGGCTAATTTCCAGCCTTCCATAGAAAAGAACTGCCACACTGAAGTTTTGCTCTACGAGATGCAGGAGCTGTAGCAACACATGAGCACAAGTATTTAGCTCGGGGGGCCTTCTGGGCAGGATCAGCAAAAAGGGTGTGCTTTCTGCCAACTCCATCTACAGCTTTTCAGTGTGCCCAGAGGCCAGCAGGAGCGCTGACTAGATAAAGTTCAACCTATTCTAGTCTTCTTCCCTGAACACAGTGCAAACCAGCACTTTACCCCATCTCTGCTGCTTGGCAGCTCGGATCATACAGCTTTCCCACACACTGGCTGTAAGCTAAGGGAAAGGTGACAGCTCTCAGAGGGGCGGTTGCTACGTCCTACAGGGCAATAGAGACCAACCTGTGAGCAGAGATGAGAGCTGGGTGACACTCTCAGTCCCTGTGTTTCTGCACCTTTATGATACCCCTTCTGTCTGTAAAGCAAGGTGGCTCTGGCTGTGTGTACACAAGTATTTATTAAACCCCATGTAACTTAAATCATTCTGTGAGCCATTTAGAAACTTCTTAAAAATGTCTGTGCATCTTGTTTTGCAAGTAGTAAGCAGTGTCTGTGTGAGGCTTCAGAAAAGCTGGATCGTGTGAGTTATCTGGCTATGTTCTGGTGGGTGCTTCTTCAACACAGCTATAACCTGGAGCTTTAGAGCTCACTTGTCCTCCCATGGAGCACACCTCTTAACCAGAAAGCTGGTAAAGTTCAAGCACTGCGTTGCTCTGACCTTACAATAAGGTAATACTGTGAACTTGGTTCCTTGCTCTACCAGTGGGCACAGAATTAGTGTTCTAGAGAGGAGATGAGCTTCCCCAGTCATCTCTTAACCATCTCTTTCAATTGAGAATGCAGCACAGTTGAAGAAGCTGCCACGCTGCACTGTCCTGAAGGCTGGTTACTTAACCACTCTAGGGAAGTGAAGATGGTTCCTCGGTGTAGAGGGAACAACACTTTTGTAGGAAGGGGAAAAAAAGGTGTATGGGACAGTAAGGGGCCTTGCAGTTGCTCATTCTAGTTACACGTGGGAGAAAAACGAACCACAAGAAGACCAACCTTCTCTAAGTTTCTGCTTAGTGTCACCATTTCTCCTCCTGTCCTTATATCAGACAAAAGACATACAACAGCCTAATCAACCATAGAGTGCTGCCAGCCAGTCACACTGCTAATAGCCAGCTCATTACAAAAATAAAATTTCAGCTCATCGAAAGCCAGCTGATTAAAAAGTACCATAAGCTCCCAAAAATGTGCTTCTTTAATGAAGCTGCCTTCTGAACGGCTGAAGAACACTGCAAATTCATCCATACCTATCAGAACACAGCTTTTAAGTCCCTGCCACTCCACTACACTGATGTGTGCATTCCATTCTATCAGTGGGCCCTGACTGGATGAAATGGAAACACAGTCCCCAAAACAGAGTATTATATTAGAATAATCAAGTCTGTCTTATAAAATAAATATCTTGAATATTTTCCTGCAAAAGGGGACTCACTGGACAGGGTTCCATGGCACACATGCTGTCTGCAGTGATCCAGGCAGAACGACCTGCACAACTACATGAAAACAACATATTTTAAATATAGGTTTCTTTAAAAGCAATAAATATTTCTCAATTCTTAAGATCATCTATTAACCATAAAGCCGGAGAGTTTGCGTGGGTTAGAGGAAAGTATCTCAGACAAGACTCCTAATTACATAACCCTAAAGAAATAGGATTCCTAGTATTTACAGTTACATTTCAAAAGCAGAGACTACGAATTCAGCATCACAGCTGCTACGTGCAGGCTTGCCAACACAGTCAAAACTGGTAAACTCAACATAGCTGAGTGTCAGTACACTCAGGAAGGAAATGTGGAAAAGCACTTCTGTAGTTTCTCTCCTGCCTATGAGCGAGCCTTTACAGAAGGTGTCACACAACGACCGTGTAGAGACTCGGTTCCTTAGAAGCAGAAAAACAAAGGTAACTTGTATTACACAGGTCCCAAAGCCGATGTCTCTCCCTGTGCTCCAGGCACTCACACTGAAGTCAGGCTAAAATGGCCCATTCTGTGGAATGGATGTCCTGGACACAGAGCTGCTGATCTGCTGAACTCACAGACCTTAGAAATGACCCAAAGCTTTCTATGCTCTAACAGGATCAAAGACTGTAGGAAAAAAATGTCTGTTAGCAAGAAGCTATGTTGAGGGAACTCATGCCACAGGATCTTTGGAGGAAGAAGATGGCAATTTTTCACAAAGCCCCTCCACACAGAACAGACTGAGGAGAAAATGAGTTTCATACATTGGAGTTTGACTTCCTGTGTACCTACTGGTCATAAATTCAAGACTGAACGCGAACAGGAAGAGCAGTCCAGAACTATGCAGTGGAGCAGCTGAGGAAAACCAGCAGATGAGCTGTACCTGCTGTTGAAAGAGCAGTCAAAGAAAGCTCACTTGATGGAAGGAAATAGTCAAAGCAAGACAAAAGGCAGAGCAGGGGTGACAGATATTTGTTGACATCATTCTCCAGGATGCTCCGAGGAGGAAGAACTGCTGCAGCAAAACTGGAAAATCGCTTCACTGCAAGGTTTCTACAAAGGCATCAAACTCTTTGACGTTTTTCTCATGGACTGCCAGCTTCTCTGGTAATGAGTCCTGGAGGGGCAAAGAAAGGTGCAGATCAGGATTCATTCACAACAGATAGAGACTGCATTTAAGGCGTCCTTGTAAGGCAAAAATTCCTTTTCTAAGCAACCCAACCCCCCTCCACCACTCTGGGCTCCCCTTCCCACATGCACAAAACCAAGAGTCCTCTGACAGGATCTAACAAGGGACCCTGAGAAAGGCACTCTGACCAGAGCGCGTGCTCTGCAGAAGAATAAGTGCACTGGGGCCTGGCCTTGTGCAGATCCACCAGGATTTTACTTGTGTGCAGAATGCAAGATCAGGCCTAGTTTGTCACTAAGCCTTACAGACCAGAAGCGGGATCAGTTTTGAGGGAATAGTTTTGGGAGTTTGAATGACAACTACAGCAAGCACGTGGTAGCAGCTTTCAGCTTGAAGATAAACAAAAGTTTCAGAGGCTCAGGTGTGCTATAAACAGATCTGCATTTGTGTGAAACATATTAGTGAGGGACCCCCCCTTAGTCAGATTCTTTTAAACTAGGAATAGGGAGAGTACTATAATGTATGACTCCCACAAACAGAAGTTATAGAGTTCCATACCAAATCCTCTGCCATGGACTGAGCTCCTATGTCAATGGAGAGGCTGCTGAGTTGAGGGGGATTCTGAAACTCACGGTAAAATGTCCCCAGGTCCATTGGAAGAATGTCATCTTTTGAAAATGCTGGTTTCTAGAATCAGAAACACCACCGTCAGTTCTCATTCAGAGACTTTTGCTTCCCTTTTGTCATAATCTCAGATAAAGTCACTACTTGCTACCAGTAAATATCTTGGTGTTAGAACTACTGTTGTAATAGTGCAGATTAAAAAACTGAACAGCTCCAGCTTTAGCCTTACCGAGGCCAAGATTTGTGGTTGCCTGAACACTCAGAAAGGAGTATTTTTGTGGAATCTGGTTCCTTTAAGAAGGAGGACAAATAGCCCAGGTGTTGGTAGGAACTGGATTACTTAATTGGTAGCTACTGGTATCAGTGCCCTCTGTGGTTTGGGGATTGCTGGAAGTCTGAATCATGGATCTTTTCCCTCCCGTGAAAACAGCTTTTATGTCATTTGCTATTGTACCAGTACCCAAAGCCCACCCAAGATGTAGGTGTTATGTGAGAACGCTGATCAGAGCACTTACAAAATCAATCATAACAAAGTCATCATGGGTGTTCCCTGCGCTGCTGCCACTGGAGCCCTCTGAGTGTAAGCTGCCTTGTAGAGGAGATTCAGTTTCTGGGGAATCAGGAGGATTGACCTGCCCAAGAAATAGAAGACGGTGAGTAGTGATGTTATTTATTATATGTCATTTGTCTGCATATTTTTATGCTGTGTGGGCAGTTAGGAGGCTGGATGATAAGCACATGCTGCAGTAGCACACACGTGTTGTTTGCATACCAGGAGAGCCCAAGGCTCAACACAGGAGACCCCAGTTCCTGGGTTTCAAGCAGCTAGTTCTTTCCTCGAAATAAACACTAAAGTATACTCAAGAAAGGGAATAGCATGGATATTGCATGAGGGATGCTGAGAAGGCACAGATTATTCCTTGGGAAGGGGCTTACCATGGGGTCGTTATCTTCCAGCTCAACATTCTTGGGAGCAAACATAGCAAAAGGAATGTCTAAGTTGGCCATGGTCACCTGAGGAGATTCAGCAAACAAAATTTCACTAAGAGACTCTGCTTACCCAGCACAGCAAAGGCTACTGAAAGTCTCTGTCAGGTCTACTAAAAATTGCCCAAGATCACATCATCAGTTTGGCAGGATGCTGACAACCTCATTTAAAAAGATATAAAATAGGTTGTACTCAGTTGATCGAATACAGACACACTCCATATACAACACCTTATACGAGACAGGCAAGAGTTAACACGCTGCTACACATTCAAACAAACCACCTTTGCCTATCCAAAGGGCCTAGGAGAGGGCTTAAAAACACAGTTAAAGCAGCTGTAGCAACTGGACTTATCTTTAAGCTGCCCTAGCTGAACTTCCTTAATGCTTGCTTACTTGTGATGAACTGGCCTACTGCACATCCTTTCAAGGAAAGGAGGCTTGCTGCCAGCTTTGTGAGGTCGTTGTGGAGTATGAAATCTTCCATACCCAGACTGGGTGTTGGCAAAGTGGGACAAATTCAGCAGCTGTCACATCCCAATAGGATTTTATGAAAAGTATGCCTCTGACAAAACCGCAGGCAAATGCTGCAGGCAGAAACATGCACCCTCAGTCTCTTGGACTGTCCTTGCATCGGGGTGCTTTGTTTTCTCTTTGTATGAACAGGCAGGAGAGGCAGCATATGCTTGTGAGAAAGCTGTCTGCTAGTTACCTGGTTAATAGGTTTGTTGACAAAAGCTCCCACCTTCCGGATAAAGATGGTCTCCAAAAGGTCATGTGGGGAGCCACACTTCCCTTCACTGCTGTTTGATACTGTTTCCGTGTCCTCGCTGGGAAAGGAAGACAAACTAGTGATTCACTGCATAACCAATACAGACAAACAGTATGCTCTGAAAGGCTCCTTCATTTTTCTGGGTTTACTCCCAGTATTAAAAAGGAGAAAAACAAAAATCGTTTTCCTTGTACCACACCTTTCTCCTCAGTCATAAACAGAAAAGGGGAGTGGGATGCTTGTGGAATCAGATTTTTGCTTAAATCTGGAACAAAACCACTTAGTTGAACAAAAAGGTGCTGCTTTCTTTTTTTTTTTTTTTTTTTTTGGAGGGGGACTTAACTCCAGAATGTGTATGTTCAGAGCTGTTCCTGTTCGTCACTGTTATTTTTTCAGGAATACAATCACCACAAGGATCTTCAGAAGGCGAGGTCAAGAAGCAGAATACTATCATTCACTCTGGCTACAGAGGTAGCAGTCTAATGCATCACAACAGCCAGAGCCAGGATTATTAGTTCACTAAATGGCTCTTAGTTATTTCTCTGGCCTGTTTTCTTTCCTATCACAGGTATTTATAACTTCAAAATAACCAAAGAAAAAGGCTGAGTCTTCTGGTAAGAGCACTATTTCCATAATGTACCCAGGAAAGTGCTAGGAAAGCCCCGGTCAGATAAAACTGCCTGCTGTTTCAGGGGGAGGAAAAACAACAGTTATGCTAAAACCAATAGCTAAAAAGGGGAAAACTCTTTTATCTTAACATGATTCCACTAGTGGAGGGTCATCAAAAACCAACCTACCTACTAGAAGGAGTAGCTGCTGAGTAGTGGACTCCATCTAGTGGGGTGCATATCCTCTCTTGGTCAGCTTGTGTGCCATGTGCTGGCTGGCTAGGAACTGGGGGAACTCCCCCCTCTTTGCTTGGACAGATCAACTGAGATGGAAAAGAATGATTAAGTTAGACAACTCCAAAGTAGGTCGGCAACACAGTGCAGTACAGAGCAGATTCCCACGTACTGGGACTAAATCATGGTTTCTGGCATGTGACTAGGCTTTCACACCCATGAGGCAGCAGGTGATATCAAGTAGGTGACCATCTCAGTACAAGCTCTTTCTTGTTCCGTTCCTACCCTTCTCCATTTCAGGCCTGTCCTACACAGAAGAACTGTCCTACGCAACAGAACAGAACTTATTTTGACTGATAAATGGATGCAAATATGCCAGTGTGGTCTGTCAGCATGTCCTGCATCTAGGTTAAGAGCTGTGCTCAGAGAGCTACAATGGCAGCAGCTCTGTAACACAGCCAAGGCTTGAAATCAGTCGCACATCAGTGCAGGCAAATAGGTTGGATTTGGTTTTACAAACAGGTTTGACATCTTTTAGCAATTTTTCTACATGACCCCTACCCCAGCACAGTCGAAGATGCTGAGGAGCCAATTTTTAACTTCTGTGCAACTTGTGCTTTCCTTGTACTTAGCCTAGATTCTTTTTGTTCCTGATAGACAAGATATTAATGCATGCACTAGTTTCAAGGCCTCCCTTAAGTGTAGAGGTGACACAAGAGGGTTGCTATACCAGCTACACTTGTTCTTCTACCCTCTACAAGTACCTGGTGAGGGTGTGCAGCATTCAAGCCACCAGCAAAGAGTACAGGATACCCCATGTCAGCTGATCCAACTCCCAGGGCAGCAGGCTGATAGGAAAGACGAGAGCTGGAAAGCTAAGAAAGAAGAGAGGGGGGGGGAAAAAAAAAAGGGCAAGGAGAGAGGAAGGGAAGGGGAAATGTCCCACAGTCTGAATAATCATCAGTCACTGAAGAAGGAACAGGAGAAGTCAGAGGCACAGCACAGTGTTTCAGGCTGGCAGAAGGATGCTAGATTTTCATTAGTCCCTCATGAAAGTTATTATTTTAAAAAGTTAATATTGTAGGGGACTAAATTTGGGCTTTGTCATGACTGGTTTCTTACACATACAGGAGACTGTGAGAGGTATGGCTGATCTCTGACATCCAGTCACAGGGAAGCTCTGCTCAACAGGCTTGTTTTGCATACTTAAGAAGCTAACATTTAAGTGTTCTATATCAGTTAGCTTCTGCTAAAGAATACAATGCCCCATAAACGTGCTAGATGAAGAGAGAACTGGGAAGCTAACCCTTCTGAGACTGCTTTAGGAATGAAGTGTTGCAAGCAGTGAAACTCTGGAGAAGTTCCTTATACACTTAGATTTCCCTAAGTAGAAATCTAACCACATTAAATAACTTTCTCCTGCTTTGGCTGTCTTGGCCTCAAGAGGAACACTTCTCAGGGCTCTGCATGTGATACCCTAGCAGTGCCAACGCTGATGTAATTTGCAGGAAACTGAATGTTGAGCAGCACTTTTATTCACGAGGCTAATTAAGCTGAACAGAGCAATCTCTTTTTAAAGAAAAGCAGGTACAATATTATTATTTTTGTCCTAGAAATGTCCAGACAACTTGACTCCTTTTGAAGAACTCATGTTGCTTTGGAGATTTCACACTCATCTTCCTGTAGAAATTCCTTAAGGAATTCTAGGGAGTGTTGCTCAGATACTAAAGTGATACCTAAACGTTCTTTCATATACGGTACTTCTCTGTCCATTGTTGTGAGACACTTGCACAAACATGAGGAACATGACTTTAGACAGACCTGTAAGGTGTAAACAAAGAAGAGTAAACTCAGGTCTTTGTAAGGTGTTACTTGTAACCTGGAAGACAGGTGGAAGTGAATTTGTTTTATTTTTTCTCCTTCAAATTAACAGCATCTCTGTTTTAATCCAGTAGTCCAGGAAAAGTTCTAATTAATGACTGTGCAAGTTCTAGGGCTACTGACTGTTAAGAGAAAACACTCAGTGCGGTGCCCTTGCCTCCTGTGTCTTTGACTAACAATTAATCCTTGCAGCTGCTGTTGTTTATTCAAGGCTGTTTGTCCTGTCTTTGGGAGACCTTCAGCTGCAAAGGCATTTAAGCAGCTGAGTCTCACTGAAATCCATACAAAAGAAACACCCAAGTAGATATGGTTCCTAACAAAGGTAGATAACATTCACTGAAGTTGGGAGGACCTCCAGCATCAGTGGGACCAAGATTTATTTGTATTTCTATTAAATTAGATATTTCTTCTTTAAGAGTAGAAAATCAATTTGCCTTTATGACTTTTGTTTCTTTTGTCCCTTTGCTCTCTCTGTCAGACTACATACAGCCCTTCTTAGCCAATAACAGGCTGTGCTCTTCACTGCATCCTTAGTGTTATTGCTGTAGGGAGGATTTCTACCTCAGAGGTGGGGAATGCTAGCTCCTTCTCAACCTGACCAGCCTGAAGATTATGCTGTGCCTTTTTTTCTTGTTTAAACTCATTCCAGTGAAGTCCTTTTAAAACCCTGCTCAAGGTTCCTCTTTCTCCTGTATCCTCTGAGTTTTACAGGCTGCTTCATGCAGATCTGCTGTTCAGCACAAAGACTGCAGGTGGATTTTTATATCTAGAGCACACTGGTTTTGCAAACTGTTACATTTCCAAATAACATACCTGTCCCATTTTGGGTTGACCAGCCTTTCGCATGCACAACAAACATTCTGTTTTGTCAAATATGTACTTTTCTGTATTTGTTCAGTCATGCCAGTACTCTCTGGCCACATAGAACACGTTCTATTGGAAACTCACTTGATGTGAAAAGGCCAGTCCCATCACTGGGACCTTCAAGGTGTCCGTCACCACAGGAGGAGGGGTCTGAAAATGTGCCTTTGTGACAGTAAAAACACACTGTGCACAAACACAGACGCACACAGGAAACAAAGAAAAGAAAGAATGAGAGAAGGGGAGAGAGAAAGAGAGAAAAGGACTTCAGAGAAGAACTATAAAGAGTTGGATGAACTGAATGCTAGCGAAGAATGTTTGGCTGCAGTGGCCATGCCTATACATAGATCAGAATATTACAGTGTTGCCAGAAACATGTTCATTTTATAAAGAATTGACTGCTTTCTGGTCTCAGGAAACTATTCTACACAGGTAATACTTAAGACTCCAGTAAACGCTGACAGAAAGTAACTGCCAGATACTGTCCCACAGCTAATAGAACTGTTACCAGCCAATCAGCAACGACAAGGCCAAGTAGGTACCAAAAAAAAGGTAAAAACATGGATTTGGAATGTAGAAATAACACTGAATTTAATTACTTTCCACCTGTATGAACATGCTCCTAGTCTTCCAGCATTTAGAAGAGCAGCAGATTGTATTTCTGCGTGTCTGTGCTGCAGCCTTAGACTAAGGAGGGACCAGACTAAGGGGAGATTCAAATATACTGATGGGAAGAGAGAGCTCCTCCACCAGAACTGACACCAGAAGTAACTGGTGTCTTAGAGAGTGCTAATGCAAGAAAGGTAACCCAACTCTGGTTCAGTCACGTACCTTATACCAGTTATTCTCTTACTAGCATGGTTTTATGAAAACTGCATTTCAGGGTACTACTTGGGGCCAGATTTTACTCCGCATTTGGGATACTTCAGAAACACGCAATGGATATGCTATACAAACTGATGGGGAGAAGTTAATGCTCATGCCTCGTATCACACAGACTAGGCCTCATTTCTAGTTGGAAGGCAGGCAGAGCTTTGGACAGCCTGTCTATACGCTGTCTACACCACATGGTTCCCTGTGTTCTCCAAAGCGTTAATTTGTAAGCAAAAAGATGGAGAAAGAAACCGATCTGTCAAACAGCCTATTTTAACTGTTGTAAAGAAGACGGGCAATTATTTATAAATAAGCAAACAGAAGCTATGAGCCATGTAAAAAGCAAGAATGTAGGCTCATGATTGATGTGAATCCTCAAGGTTCATCTGATTTCATAAACCTTTTTCTCTTTAGTGACAGTAAAACTTCACGTTCCCTGGGGGAATGCCAGCTTCATTGTACTTACAAGCATTCATACTGTTATTTAATACTGTCACAAGCAAGTCAGTGGAAATTTCCTCATGAACCCTACTGCATTTAACCTGCTTTGTGAACAGGCAGAATACAACCCAGCCACAAACACAAATCCTGAATCCCAGAACAGGAAAATCTTTATTCTGTCAGACTTACCGTGGGTGCCTGCTGATCAGTTCAATGTTGCCTAATGCCCTGTCACTCAAAAGTCAGGTGGTGAAAAAATGCTTCCTAAGAAAAGCTCGTTTCTGGCTCACTCATTCAGTAGAACATGTTCTACTAAACCAATCGTACTAATTCCTCTGAAGCAGAAGAAAGTCCCACAGCATATTTTTTCAGTTTGGAGTAACATTCCAATTATACTTCTTTCTGTGTTTTACATTCAGACGAAGAGATTTACACAGTCTTTAGATTGTCTTTAAAATGCAGTAGAGCCATCTGCTTGGCTGAACAGCAAAGAACATTCTTGAATATTTAAAGCTATAGGTGAACAGCAAATGCACAATCCTTCAAAGTACCTCACTGTGGAGTCAGATACATACGGACAGTAGAAAAGGAAGAAATCTGAGTTGCTGTTTTGCAAGGTTCACAAGGCATTTGTTTTATGTATATTTTAAAACTGAAACTTATGTAACAGTGGCATGGGTAGGTAGAAGTACAGAGAATTAAATTAGTTTCCTAGTTCAATATGATGACCCATTTCTTTGCTGATACTTACTTCTGTTTGTCCAACTAATAAGGCTTTTGTCTTTTTCCTGCTTTTCCATTCTGCAGCCTGAAAATATGACTGAGCCATAAACATTTTCCTGATATTTCAGTATTTCTTTTTCAGGGTCAGCCTGTTACCTCTGCTTATGCTGCCTGACACTGATCTCTCGAATTCCTCTTTTTGCAGTATCAGTACATGCATGTACCTAGTACACTACTGTCGTCTTCCAGTCTATCTCTGTTCTTTCAGTAATTCAGTCTTTCTAATCCTCCACCATCTTGTTGAAATCAGTATCTAGTGAGGTTTTACCCAGAGTACGACCATCTGAATAAGAACTTAAACATTTTAATCACTGTCAGGAGGTTGCATGTTTACGCAGTAGTTGATGTAGAAGTACACACACTACACTATCAGTGATGGTTCTACCTAGGAATAAAAAGAGCTTGTTTTCTCCTACCTGAGATGGAGGTGAGGTGGAGAATGATGTAGTACACACTTCTTGGGAATCTTCTACTGAGGGGTATACTGCACCATTGTCCTCACCAGCTCTAAAGTAGCAAGAAAACAAAAACATCCAAACTGGAAATATTCCACATAACAAACAAATAGCAAAAGACACTGGGACAAATGCTGCAAGGAGGCTAAGAGTATTTGGGTGGAGCTGAAAGGAGAATTTTGAAGGGCTCTCATAATCTGCTTGGCAGAACTGAGGAAAAGACGGCACGGAAGTGTTATTTTGCCCAGGGTTATCCTAAGAGCTTCTCTTCTACCCCCGGATAGAAACTTCCCTCTATGATTTTTATTTGTTTATTTATTATACCAAAGAAAGATTTTCTTACACCAACTAATGCTACTAGCTTTGGTGTTTACAGAACCATTGTCAAACAATACCACTGGTCCCAGTTTGAGTGCCCTCACATGAACTTTGGAGATGACAAACCTCGCATCTACAAAGAGAAATTCACTTTTAATCTTTCCCCATTGAATATGTCTGAAGCTGCATGCCTCTGGATAGTTCAGCAGCAAGATTAAGTGCTACCCTTTTAAACTCACAGAGACAGTCAAGATTTAACCTCTTTTGTGTCCAAACACTTCTGTAAAGAATTTGGCAATATCCCAGGGCTTGCTGCACTCAGTACTCTAGACACGAAGAGAAATGTTGCCTTTCCTTATACGCTTGACTAAATCAGCATGATAGACCCTAATCCTCCAGTCTCCCTTCCCATGCAGTCAGTGGAAAAGGCTCTGTGTTTGGGCATAACGATGCCTTCACCATGGCCCATGACTTCTCTCAGCGTTTCCTCACCTGTAATTGCAGGGATGCATGGGCGAAGAGCTGGGATAGGGGCGGTCCACAAAGTGATCAATGATAATCCCCATGATAGGAGGGGTCCTCTCAAACTGCCTGCAAGGCAACAAGCAATGGCGTTATTGTAAGGCTGCTTTTACTCTTTACTATATCCCAGTTCATGGTATCCTCAGAGAGCCCTAGTGTCTGCTAATGGGACCAGAGTATCTTTACAATGCAGCTCTGCAACTCCAAGCATGCATTAGCAATCTGGAGTTCCAGCATCTGACTCAGGGCAACCCAAATACTCCATCTGCTGCAAGACTTAAGCATTAGAGAATATTCTCCATTATGGAGAATTTCAGCAAGAAAGGATAAGCAGAAGGGAAAGATATAGGGGCTCACAGTGTGAAGGGTTTAATAGTACATTACTATGAAAGTTTCTGGCATTATCTCATTTTCTCACCTGGTTGACATGAAAGCAAGGTTGATTCTGTAGGCACAAGACAAAGTGATGGTGCCCACTGGGGTACCCACTGTCCCAACACGAACTGTTTGAAAACCTGTAAAGTTAAAAAATGATTATCAGTTCTACTGAGTACATAGAACCTGATTATTTATTTTCATTACTGTTTCATTCTGTGGTCTTATTTCTATAGTGCTTCCATTATCCCTTGCAATCTGAACTCCAAATATGCACACAGAGTCTGTAACTAGCACTAGGCTGCCTCCGTGGGATGCTTTATCTACAAACTCCTGATGTTACTTCCTATCTCGGTTTGAAATACTATTCTGAAGTACTTCTTGAGCGGCAGCAGATCACTGTCTCCTCTACTGGTCCTGCTCTGTATAAATGTACCTCCATATTCTTATTTCAATTCTGGGTCAAACTGGCAAATCACTCTAGATTTTGCCAAAGCACCGTATTACACCTGTCACTTTATGACACTGAGCCACATACAAATATTGTGTAAACCTCAGGTTTTCTTTTGTTCGTGGCACTCAGGAATAGTAACAAATAGCTCATCAGTACGGAAAATAGTTCTGCTCTAGTTTCTGTGTATTGCCTAACCATACCTTCTCCCAAGCCGCTCAGTTGCACTTCACCAAAATATATCCTGTGGGAAAAGAAGAAAAGAAAAGCTATTAGGTCCAGTGGGGACATAATGCTGTACATATCCACATTCCCTATTTAATTTTACGAGTTGAACAGTTGGAAGCACGTTTCCTTTTTGGGAAAAAAAAAATCAAAACATATATAGTGGCTAGAATGGCCACATCAACTTTCTAGCTATTTCAGAGGAAGACATGCCACATAAAAAGGAAGAGAAAAAGGTAGCCAAGTCTAACCAAGAATATTTCTTTAAGCATTCAACAGCTCAGAATGATGTTATAAGGTAATAAATACACAGTCCAAAGTTCTCTATCATCTTTCAGTAGTAGACAGATCCAAATCATTTGAATTTATTGTCACTAATTTCTTTTTACCACATTTACAGCTGCCCTATGCAATTCTAGAGTCACTGCTTATTCTATTCCGGATGTGGAATTTCACATTCAACTTTACCTGTACAATATCACATATTCATGGCCTTGCTTCCTTGAGAGTCTGTAGGCTGGAGTCACCCTGGTTATAGCAAGCAAAGACTTCAGTAGTAGAGACAGTCTGTTGTATACTGTGTATGAGACTTTGATTTCTTTGTCACACCTACAGAATGCAAATGAGAAAGTCAGTCATCTGTTCCTAATAAGAAAGTAAATTCTTAATCAAAATGAGTCTGGGTGAATTGTTTTACACCAGTTTTATTGCCAAAATGACAAAACTGTTTAGCTGAGAGCCCTGCTTCAGTTTAGTCACCTGTTGTAGATGTACCTGCTGAAAAATGCCATGCAGCTCTGTACTTGGCAGTAACATCTTTACAGTATTTAACACTTTCAGAGTTACTGAGCAGATGAGCTCTTCTGTCTTGGGGGGGTAGGAGTATACTAACGCAATGAAAGAATTAAGAAGGAACAAATATACTATTTTCTTTTCTTGACACTAATACTAAACAGCTTAACAGCTGCACTAGATAAAGAGAAGACCCCTGTGAAGTGTCACAAGCCATGCAGCCAATTATGTGCTCATTCATCAACATGGACTGAGTACTGTTCAGTTTCATCAGCCAAAACAAATAAATAGCAAACAAAAAGTTGGTGTGAAGAATGCACTTACTTCTCATTCATTTCTAGACACCAAATTTCTAGCTCCATGGAATCCCCCTGGACCAGAGAAAGATGGCAAACAAAGACTCATTTCAGTACACAAACCTTTTCATTAACAAACATCTCATTAATAATCAGCATTAACCACTCTTTTCACTAAATATGTTTCTCCTGTTTCCCCCTTTCTTACAGTGCAACCATAGAAAAAAACGTGTTGCACCTCACTGCAAAACTTGATCACCCGAGGGAATATCTTCCTCAAGCATCTCATGGTTTAAGAAATTAAGTTTTGCTGTTTCATCATCTATGTGTTTGGCCCCAAGATTTGCAGTGAATTGTTTCTGGCAAACAATACATTTCATTAGCACACTGCCTAACTTCATATTTGAAGATGCTTTTGCATTTTCTTGAGCTAAAGGGTAAAACAAAGTGAGCTGGGATTAAAGTAAAAAGTAATAATAATAAAAAATCAGCATCTGTTTTAACTATGTCCTCACCTCTGAGGTTTTAAGAGAAATCTCCACGCACATAGACCGACCAACAGCAGGTAGCTGTCCTGCCAAGGCTTTCTTTGCTTCATGAGTGACCTCTGGTATATCTTTGATGGCCAAATTGAACTGCAGAATGAAAGAGAAAGTTCAATTTTTGTATTTCTTTGAAAAATTGCCTAATAGTACACTGCAACAGATTCATGGGCCCATATATAATGTACTAGGTCTGTGTTCATTGAAATATTTATGAAATAGAGAATTCCCAGATTGGCTGAGGCTGTTTTATATTTGCAAACATTTCATTGACTGCTTATTCAAATGTTCTTCTTTATCCTGCCATAAAAATCTCATCCCCTCTCTCTCACTTGCATCATATGTTCACCCACAGAGTGGGGCCTTGAGTGTCTCCAGTTTTAATAAAGCCTATTACTATACAGTCCTGAATTGCAGAGTTGCAAACTTGTGACAGAAAGGAACTCATCACCCCTTCTCCAGCAAATCTTGGCAAAGTGCCTTAGTGAGCTGGCAGGAGTTGCTGAGAGGTATCGTTTATCTCTCCTCTAATCAGCCCTTCAAAAGCCCTGAGTGACGTGCTGCGTGTCAACAAGAAAAAAAAGGCCAGTTAACATAATCAAACCTAGCAGCTATTATACGAATAGTTATTATGGGCTGCACAACGCTGTAAGAACTGTATTGTGTTCTCAATGCCAAAAATGAACAACAAACAAGAGAGTTTATGGAGCTGCTTTACAAAACATGGCTTTACCCAGTCAGAGCCTGTTGGGGAGGATGATGATCGGGTACAGATTTTCTCTCCAAGTCGGGCCTGGACAATTACTTGTACCGTCTGAAACAGAAAGAACACGATTCACATTGGGCTCAGGAGATCAGCAGAGCCCTCAGCTCAGACGCTAACAGACAAATTCCGAGTGAAAAATAAAAAGGATCACCAGAATGCAGAAAAGCAGTTTGCTATGCTAATTCTCAGGTATAATCAAATCATTATATATAACAGGTAAACATATTTCGGATTGAAAATGGTTTTAAGGTAACCTTTCTTTGTAATAACATGAAATGACTACCTCAGTTTTCTGATCAGGAGTTGTACAGTTTTCTGTACTACTGAATCAAAATTTATAACCGCATCCTGAACCTGGACACTAACAGAAGTGAATCTGTACACTTCTAGTATGTTAAAAATCCACTGTCAGATTACCTACAATCATGTAGCAAGGCCAAGCAAGTAAAATATAGGTGCCAAGCCAGGCCAAATGTTATAGTTACATATCAGCATAATTCAAAAGAACATTCTGGTATTATTGGTTTTGAATGCAATATAAAAATTTAGATAGGCTGAGAAGGAGGTTTAGAGCCCAACGGAAGTTACCACCTAAATGTGCGATGGTTAGGTGTGTTGATGGGAGCCCAGCACTGACAGAGGTGTGATATACCTCAAAATGATCCTATGGCTTTTTCTTCTTTAAAGAAGAAAAAAAGAAAAATTTACATGCAGGAGAAAAAATTACCTTCAGAGCAAAAAATTTGATGAACTTGTCCAGGTCCTTCCTGTCCTGCGAACTGAGATCAGTGTCCATTGCATATGGCAATCTGAAATATAGTACAGGCAGAGGAATGAACTCTTCCTTTGGCTTTCTGTTTGGATTTTAAGATTTCAAAATATTTTGCCATTAGAAGCCACCTCAAGAGAAATAATAAGCACCAAAAATCTTGGCCTGTCAAAATCCTAACAAGAGCTTTGAGGGGCATACGTGATGTTTAATCTCATGTGAATAAATATATCTGGTCAATGCAAAAGGTACTGAGAAAGAAGTAACAAAAGGAGGTCACAATTAGAGTACAATTTCTCTAATTTTGCTAGCTCAATTTAAAAAAAAAAACGAAACCAAAACACTCCAACACCACACTGGGGTCTGTACCAAGCCATCCATCAGACACAGCAGTAGGGCTTCAGATATAATATATTCCCAGTTAACTGCATAGGACAAAGCCAAGACAAACTGTTTTCCTGGGTAAATGTGGCAGTAAATCTGTATGGCTGCAAATCCACCTTCAACCAACTGAAAAGATGTATTTTTGCCAATGGAAGAACCACAATTCTACATGTGCTTCTCTCGAAAGCTTCTGATGACAAATACTCAACCTCCCCCAGTTATACTGGCATGTTTGTCAAAGGACTAGGAAAGGTTTTAGCAGCACTATGGAGCTTGCACAGTGCCTGAAGCTGGCAGGCCAAGCTACTAATCAGATTTCCGCCACATCACATCACGTGGTCTGGGAGAAACGATAATTTTCTTTCAGTTTCTTCACATGTAGGTTAATAATCACTTAGAGATCACGGGGAGGACTGCCTTAATTAGCAGTTTTAATCAATGCTTTTTACTCATAAGCCTTCAAAGTATTAATTCATTCTTAACTCCTGCTGCTGGTTTTGTTCTGAGACGGTTAATCACCCCGAAGCAGCTCGTCAGACATCACACGAATGGAGCGCACAGCCCCTCACAGCAGTTCTCAGCAAGCAGGAGCACTCAGTGCTCAACCTTCACGCAGGGGCAGAACCGCAGCCCTGAGGGGGGCCAGTCATCCCAGACATCCACAGAACATCAGACAATCATTAATGACTCTGCACATCCACAGCTTCTGTTCAAAACAGCCGGATCAACAGAAGTAAATGTCTCTTTTAAGTCATGCTGCTACATAAGAGTACTGCAACTTCCAGAGCATTTTCTAGAGTGCTGCTTTCTGAATGACTCTAAAAAGAAAGCTGGGCACCTACCTACACTGGTGGAAAGTTCCAGAGCCACATTCATACTGCACCTCCCGTACTCTACTGCTTTAATTTTAAGTCATGGTTTCATGTGAAATCTAACAACATAAGCTGCAGATGCACAATATCAGATTATCCTTTGGGTATTTTAACCTCCTCAGAACGTTTCCTGTGCTTAACGTCCACCAGCCAGAGACTGCATGTTTCTTAGTTGCAGGAGGGATGCAAAAGGAAGCTGATCCTTGGAGATGTTTCATGATGCACACTCTAATGTAGAAAAAATTAAGCTTTTTGTATAGACCCTTCCCATTACAAAAGAAAAAAAGAGTGAGCTGTAGTTATTCTTTTGTCTTAACTGAGCAAAGCTCTGCAAGGGAGGAGGAACCAAGATCCCCAGCAAAACTTGGATCACATGGCCAACAAAATACTGCATTAAAAAAGTGCATCTTTTTCTAGGCAAAGGGAATACTGAAATTAACATCCAAAGCAAACAAATTAGCTTTTAATGAGAAAAGAAGAGAGAGAGCATTTATAACCCCTGGAGAAAGCTACAAGGAAGCGCTATATCCTTATGGTGCAGAAAAGCTGTCAAATATAGCACCTACGTTTTCTTCATGAGACAGGAAAAAAATCTGGATGTTGGTTTGCAAGATATTAGAAAACTAATGAAAGATGTTCGGCTCTCTGGTATGTTAAGAAAAGAAATGAAGCATCAACACAGTTCTCTGTGCACTGTAAT